>CAUYQV010161311.1:0-11591 GCA_963574575.1 Galagoides demidoff
ACTGCTGTGGTAGGTGTGCCACAGCACAATGTTCCCCAGGTCTGCCGTGGTAGGTGTGCCACAATACAATGTTCCCCAGGTCTGCTGTGGTAGATGTGCCACAGTACAATGTTCCCCAGGTCTGCTGTGGTAGGTGTGCCACAGTACAATGTTCCCCAGGTCTGCTGTGGTAGGTGTGCCACAGTACACAAGCCCCCTGTCTCCCAGCCCAAAGGTGAGGCCCATCAGGCAAAGCCTAAAAGCAGGCAGAAGCACTGTGGCTCTTAGGCCACAAGGTAAGCCTGGCCCCTGAGATGCCCCCAGTCCTGCAGGGATGCGCCTTGTGGTGCAAATGCCCAACCAGGTGAGGGGAAATGCATTACTGGAGTCCATCTTAATGAAGAGTGCTGGGCAGGACTGTGTGGGGGCCAGAGGAGAAGGGCCCCACTCTGGCCTCTGTGGAGGGGAGGCAGAGTCGGCACAGGCTGGGCTAGGCCCCAACAGGCGCTCAGAACCAGGAGTGGACACCAAGTCCATCGGGAGCCCCTGCTCTGCCAAGTGAAAGGAGAAGGGGCCCGTGATGCCTGGATGGTCAGACCATGTGCAGTCACTCGCTGAATTCCCACTGGCTCCAGAGAGAAGGTTGCAAGTGCAGTGGCTGGAAACCTGAGCCCACGGTAATTGCACCAAGGTCTGCCGAGGTTTTGCTAACGGCTTCCAGAAAGGAGAGTGGGGTCCCTGAGTAGCAGTGCTGAGTCCCTCAGAAGGCCGTGGCTCAGTGGTCGCTTAGGCAGAAGTAACAAGGTTTCATCACCTTGAAATTAAGGACTCAGGTGTGCTAATGGATGACCACGTGTGTTAAAGTCCCTCTAGGTAGGAAACTCCTGGGCTACTTTTATTCTTCCACTGTTTTAGGAAAGATGTTTTTCTTTGGGTACAACTCTGGTCTTTAAAATTACAAATGTAAATCTAAGCATATTTTTAGCAAATTCTTGATTTCATTTCAAAGACTGTGTGTGTTTGTATCTGCACTAGAATCTGACCTCAGGCTGGACCTAACTGTGGGTAAATAAGCTCAGTGACACAGACCCACCAAGTTCCACAAAATGAATGCAGACACAGGAGACATGCAAACAGGCCGAAAGCCACTTCTCTTCCTCTGAAAGTGACGACACCCACACTCAGCCCCATGGCTCTCCCGGGACACACAGCCAGCGACGTCCACGTCACACAGAGACCTGAGTGCAGGATTCACAGCATCATCTCAACACAAAACTGGAAGCAAAGCCCTGGCTTGTCAGCTCGGGGGTACAGAGACACAGGCAGACACCCACACGGGGAAACAGCGTCCAGCAGTAAGCAGGGAACAGACTGACCCATGTCACAGTGGACGAGGCTCACCGTGAAATATGAACTAAGTAGAAAAAATCAGGTCCATAGGAGTTCACAGCAAATGGTTCCACTTACATAAAATGTACAGAAAAGGGAAATTATACAGACAGGGGACAACAAGGAGATCAGGGGTTGTGCAGAGTGAGGGGTGGGGAGAGGACTGGCTACAGACTCAAGAGAACTTTCTTGGGGGGGCAGGGTGATGGCAGTGTTCAAAACTGATTTGTGCTTAATGTCGCCAAAAAAGTATAAATGTAATGAAACTTATCAAACTGCTACAACAATTCTGAGGAACAATGATTTCCAAATGGGAATTCTATACCTAGACAAACTTTCTATCAGTATGAAAGTAATTTTCAGACAGTTGTGATGGCAAAGAAAAAGGTTCCCATGCCACCTTTCCTCAGGAGCTACTGAGATAGATGCTTTAGCAATTAAGAAAGAAAAAGAAAATAAATATCAAAAAAAGAAGATATGACATCTAGCAAGAAAGCAAGCCAAGCAGAGGCTATAGCAGAAAGCCCCAAGATGAGACCCCCAGGACCCCCTGCCCAGCTTTGGGTGCGGGGAGCCAGTGGTTGGAAGCTGCAAGACCCTCAGGGGTGTCTGCACATCTAGGAACGTAGGTAACAGACAGTGAGTGTGTGGAAACACAGCACTGGTCTTATAGAAAATCAAACAGTAAAAACAACCACACAAACATTAACTCCAGGAAAAATAAAAAGCTAGATAGCAAAGGAAAACTGATCACAGTGCAGCTGATAGGCAGGACTTAACCAAACTAGCGACAAGAGTGTGCCAGAAAGACAAGGAAAGACACACAGAGTGCGAGAGTTAAACGTCAGCAACCACAGGAGGGACGACCTCAGACACGTCTGAAACTGAGAAATCAGTAAAGAGCAGGATATCGCGTTACTCAGAAATACAGGCTCCAAGAGTGGGGGAGAAGGAGCAGAAAGGCGGCTGCTTCTGAGCCGGACTAGAGCGTGGTGAGGGCAGGGGGCTGGGCTGCACTTGGTCCTAAGGCTGGTCAGGTTCATCAGCTGTTTTAATGGTGCCCGTATTAATATTAACATTTTTAAAAGGAAGGAATGACATTGAACAAAATAAGTAATTACAATCAATTTCCTCCACCATTTCAAAAGAAAAGGCATTTTAATGCCCCCCAACGGATAGAAGAACAAAAATTGAATTGATTTAAAGAAAGACTGACTTTTTTTTTTTTCTGGTTTGTGCCCTATTGCTTCAGAGGGACGAAAACATCCTCAGGGACTGGTGGTCATGCCAACTCAGTGCCATCACCAGCGAGAGGTGGCCAAAGACATGGAAGAAGATGTTGCTGAGCGAGGCTTTCAGCAGAGACCCTTCCTGCCTTCCTCACACTTTTCCTGCTTCTTGCCTGGAATGCAGACGTGATGGCTGCTGCATCAGCAGCTGCCCTGACAGTGGGAATCAGACCTAGGACAGAAGCCAACTGAGGCAGGTCAGAAGAACAAAGAAGCCCCAGTGTTTAGGGGCTCAGGCCCCCCACACATAGCCCTGTACTATGCACCCCAGTGTTCCTCTGCATGGGATGAGGTGTGTCCTGTTTTAGTAAAGCTGCCGTCATTCCCAGTGACTTTTACCAGCAACAAAACTCAAATGCTTGCGGGTTGGTGGACATCTGTCCTGCTGGTCTTGCCCACTTGCTGTCCAACCTCTCCCTCTGAACACTCCAAAAATGCACCCATTTCTTCAGCAAATGTTCTGTGTGTCTGCAGGAGCTAGGCAAGGGGCCGAGGACAGGAATTTACTACTTTCTAATGCAGCTTTGTTTCTACTTCATTAAAGAGGATTTTTGAATATTGATCAGCAAACACTTTCTAACCAGTTTGTACCCAGCATCCTAATTCTGTCCTTAACCCAACGGTACTGAATATGCACCTCCCAAAGCAGCACTGGGCACTGAGCTAAATAATAACCACAGTGGTTTCTAGCTTGACCAGTGAAAAGTGAGGGTCTTCTGGAGGGTCTCAGAAGGCAAAATGTACTTGAAGACCCTCCAGCCATGCTCCGATCAGCAGGGCCATTTGCTTCTCTGTTGAAATGGCGGGTCCCTGGGGGCAGGGAGCCATCGGCACACGACTGACCTGAGGACCCCAAAAGACGTGCCACATCCAACCCCAGACATTTGGGGTCTCAGGAGGCCCCTTCAGATGCTGAGATGACAAGCTCACCCTGGATTACCTGGTTGGACTAAGCCCAGTGGTAAGTGTCCTCATAAGAGAGACCCAGAGGAAGAGAAGAACAGGCAGGGGGCCACATGCAGATGGAGTGATGCAGACCCAAGGCACACCCGAGGCTGCTGGAAGCTGCCGGAGCAGGAAGGACACCTCCGGAACTGTCGGGAGGCCCTGCCCACACCCGGCATCAGACTCGAGGGTTCGGATCTGGGGAGGACGTGCCCAGGCCTGTATTTCTGTGATCCGTTATCTTGCCCATGAAACGAAGCCACCTGGCAGAAAGCCATCTCTGCAGACCTGGCACCATCCCGCAGAGAAAGGGCAGCATGGCCCTGGTGGGCAGCAGGGCAAGAGGAAGGGGAGAGACGGTCAGTGGCTTCAGTCGGTGAGTACAACAGAGGTCAGGGTTATAGAAAAGGCAGAAGTCCCCAAAACCTTGTTTGTCTACCTAAATACACTCACATTTCAGAGATCTGGGTTAGAGACAGTGTTACCTTTTCAGAGCTCTGATGAACAGTAGACCACGGCCTGGTTTTGTAGATAGTTCTGGTGTCAGAGCCAGGCCCTTCCCACCATGCCTCTGGCGTTTTCACACCACACAGTGGAGGTGAATAGTTTCCGCAGAGACCGTCCAGCTCTCAGAGGCAAAAATGTTCACTATCTGACCCTTGATGGACAGCTTGCTGACCCTTCAGTAGACCAGTAAGGAGAGGACAGCCACATAAGCCACCACGCACCAGCAGATGGGAGCACACTGGCCACCACGTCCTCACATCCGATGACATCACAGGAGCAAAATAAAGTTAAAAGGAGGCAAAGACCCAAGAACCTTGTCAACAGTCATCACTGATTGGTGGGATAATTGACAATTTTTAATTGCTTTGGAGTTTTTTTCAATGTTTTCCAAATTGTATGCAGCAATCATTGTAATTTTTACTAATAATTTTTTTAAACGTAGTATAAGTTGTCATCACATAGAACCAACCTACACTGCCCTGCTCTCTTTAGAAGGCAGGAGCTTCTCCTGGGTCACCAGGAAAAGTGATCAAAGGGGAATTGTGGCAGGTGAAAAACAGTGCAGATGAGGGGGTGGGGGACAGGGAAGAGAGGCCACAGCGGGGAGAGGGGTGGGGACCCCAGGGGAGACAGGGATGGGGATCCCAGGGGAGAGAAAGGTGGGGACCCCAGGGGAGAAGGATGGGGACCCCAGGGGAGAGAGGAGTGGGGAAACCAGGGGAGATAAGGATGGGAACCTCAGGGGAGAGAGGGGTGTGGACACCAGGGGAGATGGTTGGAGACTCCAGGGGAGAGAGGGGTGAGAAAACCAGGGGAGACAGGGGTGGGAAAACCAGGGGAGACAGGGGTGGGAACCCCAGGGGAGAGAGGGATGGAGACCCCAGGGAGAGAAGGGTGGGGACACCAGGGGAGGCAGAAGTCATTCCATGGATTCCTTTGAATCCATCTCCTATATTAGAGTGGTGGCCAGGAGTAGTCTTGGGGCAGGCAGGTGGTGGCCTATGGGGTTACAAGGAAAAGGGATCATTTGCTTCGCACTTGTGCAGGCTTTGTAAGAAGGCTGGCGCTATGTCTGCTTCTGGGGAGGGCTTCAGAGAGCTCCCCACCAAGGTGGAGGAGGGGGAGCAGATGTGTCACTGCTCCAGGGGATGGAGAGAGAGAGAAGGTGGGTTCCAGGCTCCTATAAACAGCCAGCGTGCCCTGAACAAATAAAGTGACAGCCTATTCCATAGCAAGGAGAGGGCACCAAGCCATTCATGAGGGACCCCCATAACCCAAACACCTCCAGCCCCTCCAAAACTCCTGTTGAAATTTGAGGTGGGGCTGGATATCCTAACCACATCACAGAGGCTGCCTTCCAAGAGGAAGTCAGCAGAAGCCGCCTGGAGCCTCAGGCCTGGTCACCTGGTTTCCTTGTTCCAAGTCACAAGCCCAGGCCAGATTTCAGGGCTCTGGCCTTTGCCCTCTCGGGGAAGGGTAGGGAGGAGGGGGCTGTGGGGAGGGGCCATGCTTGCCTGGTAGAGATGGCCCCCCCAGGAGGGAGGCAAAGATGTGCCCAGGTATACAACTCTGCCAGCTCATCATGGCTGTCAATCTCCTAAACTAGGCTGTGGCCTCTGGAACCTTGTACAGAGGATGCTCTCAGAACCCACGTCCAAAAACAGGGTCTGTGACACTCTCTGCATGGTCACTGCGTCCATGGTCCAAACTTCTAATCCATTGTGCAGAGGACACCCTGGTCATGGACCGGACACTCGTCCTGGCCGGGGGCTACAGGTGGCCTGACCAGACAGGCTGGAGTGTCCCTGGCAGGAGCAGCAAGAAGAGGGAGACAGGCACCTGCAGGCTGCAGAGCGCGGCCGGCCGCTGCGGGCCCTTCAGCTGGCACAGCACATCTCAATTTCCCACAGATTGTTTTTTCTTGATTAAAAACTGATTTTCTGCTGTGCTCTCAGAATTGCTCTCCATCGCCTTTGAAGGAATAGAAGAGAGAGGAATGAAAAGGACTTCTGTAAATAATCTTCCCAGCGAAAGAGGCCTGAAGAAACCTAATTTGTCTGATATCCTTTTTGTGAAATGAGGGCATACATAATGCAAGCAGTTTGTGCTGTGTGTATATCACCTCACGTTCGGGGTAAGAGTGGGGAAAGCCCACAGTGTGGAAACATCCCTGGGCTCACTGGGAGGGTTGTGAGCCCAGCACACCTCCGGCGTGAGGCAAGCGTGAGCTGTGGGTTTGCTCCCCACAACAGCCCCTAAGGTGGTGACGCACACCTTATTCTAACTGTGATAGTTATAATCTAATATTCTGTTGCATAATTGAAATACTCAGGAGTAAGGAAAATACACTTTTGAAATCATAGATCTCCTATTTACTGTAAAAGAATAAATCCCTTTTCTCCAAGGAGACTAACAATTGAATAACACGTCTCCAGGCTCTACTCAAATGGAACGCCTGAAATAGGAGATTTAAGAAATGGAAAAAATGATCATGGTGGGGGGACAGGTCTCTCACAAGCCAGAAGAGCCCATCGACGTTGCTGTCAGCTGCGGGACGGACATGCAGGATGGCGCAGTGCCGGTGTAGAGGGGCGGGTTGGCGCAGTGCCGGTGTGGAGGGGCGGGTTGCTGGTTGATGCACCACCTGCTGCCGGGGTGGTGTCAGAAGGAGACTGTGCCCCAGGGCCCCCCCATATGCCCAGAGCCACCCAGCAGACCCTGTGAGATTCTAGCCATGGGAGAGTCACCCCGAACCTCGGCAAATACCACTTCTCTGCACCTCTGGACTGCCCAGAGCTCTAATTTTTGTTTCCAAAACCACATAGGAGTGTGGAGACAGGAGAGAAGGGGGGCTCCTTATGGAATGAGGCTGGTTGAAGAATCGCCTCTTTCCATGGACTGGGCCAGAAAATGCCTGGGTGCCAGGTGACAAGCTGGTCTCCAGGTACAAAGCCCTGAGGTATCTCCTTCATCCCCAGAGGCCAAGGTGGCTGCAGGTGCAGGTGCAGCCTGTGTAGGAGAAGCCTGCCCTCGCCTGGGCTCTGCCCAGATCAGCCTCTCTGCTGAAGATGTAATAGCCTCTCCTGATAGCCTCTCCTATCAGGATGGAAGGAAGGGCTCTGTGGAGGGACAGAGGGACAGCCCTAGGCCTGCTGGGCAGATGTGTTTGCACCAGAGCACGGAGGGCTTCTCCATATGACTGTGTCCCTGTGCCCCAGCCCCTCCCACCACCGTGTCTGGAGCATCACAGCTGGAAAGGAATTGCAAAGACTCCTGCCCAGTGCTCCCTGGAGGAGCACCTTCCCACCTTAGGGCCTGTCAGCAAGGGCACTTCACCACTGTCCTCTGTGGCCATCTCACGTCCAGCTTCTCACAATCAGTGATCATCAAGATCGTCCTTGTAAACACAGCACACACCACCCCGGCCATGTTAGCTCACTCAACACAAACTGCGCTCCCCGCGATGTCTCAGGGAAACCGTCTACACAGGTCGAGTCTCGAAACCCGTCACAAGACACCCTTCCTGCGAGATTCCTCTGTGGGGAGCAGATGGCGCTCAGCACAGTCAGAGCTGTGCAGCCACCAGCTGTCTAATTACAGAACGTCATCATCACCCTGAAAAGAAGCACTACCCCTTAGCAGTCGCCCCAGTTCCACAGCACTCCAGTCCTGCCCCAGGGCTCGTTCGTCTCTTCTGGATGTGCCATCGAGTGACATGTAGCCTTTCATGACCAGCTTCTTTCACGTCTAATGTGTTCTTCCAAAAATGGCAAACAACCCCAACAGCCACCAGGACCCTTCACGCACGGCAGCCCGAGGAAGGGGAGCCGAGACGGCCATGGTGCGAGTGAGGCCTGGTCTTCACAAAGCAGTTGTGCATGACGTCCCCACTGTGCACCCAGAAGGCAGTGGACTGACTCCCCCATGGCGTGCACGCAGCCCAGGCACAGCAGACGGGAGTTTCTACAGTGTAATTGAAACTGGCGGGTCCCTGCCCAGGCCCTTCCTCTCTTCTCCTAGAGTATTCTGAGCGTATTTAGTCTGCACTGCAGGGCTTACAGGGAGCAGATGCCGCAGGAAGTAGCTTCGACATCAGACCAAACTGTGTCAAATCCTGACACTCTGGGCTGCCACAGTGGCTCACACCTGTAATTCCAACAGTCTTAGAGGCTAAGGCAGGTGGATCGCTTGAACTCAGGAGTTCAAAACCAGCCTGATAAAGAGCAAGACTCCTCTGAAAATAGCCGAGGGATCTATCATGGCAGGCACCTATAGTCCCAGCTACTCAGGAGGCTGAGTCAAGAGGATTGCTTGAGCCCAAGAGTTTGAAGTTGCCATAAGCTCCACGATGCCACAGCACTCTATCAAGGGTGACAAAGAAGTGAGACTGTCTCAAAAAAAAAAAAAAAACTATCCTGACACTCTGAGAGTGTTTAATTTCCTACCTGTCACCTCACATGCTAAATGGACAAGCACGTCAGACGCTATTTAAAGCCAAGTCCCACCCCAACCCCCCCAAGCAGTGCCTAAGACAAAGGCTTACTTACAACAAATGGCTTTTTCTGGGAAATGACCAGAAAAAGTGGGGACTTGGGGAGAGTCCAAGGGCACAGACAAAATCCAGCCCGAGAGCTGCTATCCACGGCACACGCACATGAGCCCACCTGCCTGCCCAGGGCCCACCCCTAGCCTGGCTCCCGCAGAGCCGACGTGGCACCCTGGGGCGGGAGCTGTGGGGCACAGGGACAAGGGGCTCTTGCCACATTGACATCCGGCTTGAGCAGTCCAGCCAGGAGCACCTGAGGCAGGACACAGCCACGCCCAGAGCAAGTCTGTGAGGCACATGCGGCTGACGGCTGCTGTCATTACTGCTAGGGCTGGAGGAACTAAACTAGGTGACCAGATTCATGGCTTAGTTTCTACCTTGGCTTTTAGGCTCACTTATCATGTTAGAGAGAGAAACACAGGTAGATGGGAGGAGTTTCAGGACTGATTCTAAAGAATAACTGAAGGGGCATCTGATGGAGCCAAATTTGCCTCCAACTGGTTGTGACATGTCAGAAGATTGCGCTAAAGAAACGCCTTCCTGGGAGATCCCAAGCCCCTCTCTGGAGCTCCCTCCAGCCCTGCAGCCTCCAGCGGGGTAATTTAGGTTGAGCAAGCTGGTGCTTGGCGCTTTTCCCTTAAGGGGGAAACAACTGTGTCTTCCCCACCTGGCTCACTCCCCGATGCCTCCCGCCTTCCTGTCCTGGGCAGGTGTGTGGCTCAGGCAGGTCTCAGGGCGGGTGCTGGCAGTCCCCAGGGTACCAGTGACGGCCTGTCTCTCCTGCTTTGCCTGCTCACAGCTCCTTAACAGAAGGAGCCCAGCTCAGCCAGAAGGTCTGCCTGGCCAGGAGCCTTAGAGCTGCTGGTGGCCGTGTCACTGTAACTGGAATGAAGGACCATTCTTGACTAGTCTGACTCAGGGCTGATGATGGAACATTGCCCCAGGGAACCCGGACCTCTCCTCTGTGCAGCTGGCAGGTTGGTGGGTTCCCACTGAGACAGGTTTGAAAACACAGCCATAAGCAAAGGAACACTTCCTCAAAGTCCACCTGCTCCCACGCACGTGGGGTCCACAGCAGGTGGGCTCAGCCAGGGGTGCCACTCTCCACCTGCCCTTCCCTGTGGTCTGTGTCCTCAGCCTGGTGGTAATACCTGCTCATTCCAGAGGTCACTCCCAGATGTGACCATGTCCAGAGGAAAAAGAGGCCTTCCCTTTCCAACAGTCACTTTTTACCAGTGAAGAAAACTTTTCCCAACCCCGGGACGGACTCCCCTATGTCTCAGCGGCCAGCAGGTCCTGGTAACCCTCCTCCAGGTGTCCACACTCCGTGCCCTCCTGTGAAAGCTAGCTAGACCTCAGGACTCCTTCACCGCAAAAGGACTGTGGGAAAGTGAGTGTGTCACTTCTGGGACGAGGAGCCCAGGCTGGCTTCTGTCTTGCTCACCTCTCTCTGACGCACGATGAGGGGCCGTGTGGCGTGGTCCATCCTGGAAGGTTCTAGGGGCAGCCTTGGGGCAGCAGCCTATGTGGCCTGAGACCCACAGTCCAGACTTCTGACTGACCTGTGGAGGTGGCCTTAGACCCCATTCCTTCCCCAGCTGACACTTTGCAACCTGAACCCACAGGAGCCCTTTAACTGCCCATGACCCACAGCACCTCTGGGGGCAGCACTGAGTGTTGCTTCAGGTTGCTAAGTCTCCAGGCCACCTGCTATGCAGGAAGGGAAATGGTGTGACTCCCTGGAGGGCCCTGGGGCAGTGATGATGCCTCAGTGACCAGCCTGGGGCAAGTGGGAAGGGTCTTTGCAGCTGAGGACACCATCCCCTTTCTGGAGGCTATGAAGGCCAGTGGGCAGCAGGACACCCAGGCTCATCAACAGAAGGAGGTCAGGAGGGACAGTGGCTGCCAGGGGCATGCTGGTCAGGGCAGGGGCGACCATGAGTGAATAAACCCCTCATTCTCTCACTGACATGTTTGCAGGGAGCCTCTCTCCTCTAGGCCCGGGTCAGGGGAGCGTGCTCATCAGGCCTGGTGGGACGGGCTGGGTCTGCCTGAGGCAGGGCTGGTGGCGCTGGCTCCTTGGCAGGCAGGCCAGCTCTGTGTCCCGCGCTGCCCCCTGCTGAGCCGTGATTGGCATGGTCTAGCTGGCACTGTGTCCTGGTTACTGGCTGGCTCTTCCTGATGTCTCAAAAATGGGGCAATGGATTAAACCATGGAAAAGTCGTCAAGTGGATTCCATTCTTTTTAATGTCAATTTTCTGGCAGAGACTACTGAAGAATACTTTTCCAATGAGGTGCTTATGAAAAACATGTCTGAGTACCATAAAATCAATTGCATTTATAAGAAAAAGCTTATTGTTCAAGGAACTTTCCTACAATTTCCTAATAAAGAGACTCAAGGAATGAGCCAGAGGAAGGAGGCGAGCAGAGGTCTCCCTGCCGTGCTCTCGGTGAGCTCACCGGGAGAGGTCCTGGAGAGACTGACCCCTGGCCTATTGTGCAGTCAGCAGCCACACTGAGACAGTGGCCCCATACAACTATAAGGGAGCTTACAAGTCCCTATGACCAGGTGATGTCACAGCTGCATGTAGCATGGGACAGCATATCACACGTGTTTGCAGTTAGGCAGGTGTGAACAACCTGGTGCACTGTCGTGTGTATCAAAGTCCAGCATGCATACCGGTGTCAAGAGCAGGACACCTGAGGTCAGGCGCGGTGGCTCACACCTATAGTCCCAGCGCTCTGGGAGGTGAGCAGGAGGATGCCTTGAACCCAGGAGGTCAAAGGTACTGTGGGCTATGATTGTGCCACTCCCTGGGTGACCCAGCAAGACCCAGACAAAGGAAGGAAGGAAGGAAGGGGGAAAGGAAGGAAGGAAGGAAGGAAGGAAGGAAGGGTGGGAGGGAGGGAGGGAGGGGTGCTGGGTGACCCAGCAA
>CAUYQV010161313.1:0-31803 GCA_963574575.1 Galagoides demidoff
CTTATCCTGATACTGTCAGGAAGCAATTAAGAGAAAAAATGCACTAGTGATTTTTATTTCCCTGTCCTCCTTCATTAATCTCTTGAGATGATTTCCTTCTAAAGAATCATTCTGAGCAGAGGAGTGATGGGTCTCTACAGGTTTTCCAATGTCCTCTCCTTCCATGTGCCCTGGCTCAGAAAGCAGCAGACTTCTAGCTTTTCTTCAAACCTTCCAAGCTCATCCTGTCTCTAGGATTTCACACTTTCTTCAAAAAGGTCAAGGATCTTACCACTTTCATTTGCTTCTTTATCTCTAGAAATGAGCACCAAGGAGGTGCTTAATTAACTAATTTATTAATGAACTGATGAATTAACAAATTGGTGACTGAATAGGAATCCTGTGCTTTGTGAGTTGGCCCTCCAGAAAAATTAAACCACATTGGGTGATCCTTTCCAAAACCCTCCAAAATGACTAAATAACTACCAAAAAGATCAATTGCAAATTAACCTATTCTTAAAATGTCTTCATGCACCATTCTCCATGATAGAGAGCCATCGATGGCAAATTATTGAATAATAAAGAAATCTATGGAGTTATGTAGGCATTGTCCTAGGTCTGATTGCATGACTCCATTCCTTGGGTTCTAAGAACGCCACCTCCTGTCTTTGTTGCTCAGGACTTTTGGGTGACAGCAGCTTCCCGATGTTGCCAGTCTATTAACTGTCTCAACTTTCTGTTTTATCCTTTTGGTTCTTCTAACAGCTTTGTAATTATTTTCCATATTAAATTGCCCTTATCGAACAATCAGGTATAGATGAAAGGTTCATCACTGGACACTGACAGATAACATTAAAAACAAAGCTAAACTTTTACTTGGATTAGCGATTCCATGGCTTCATTCAACACTGATGATACAACAGAATGAGGACTGAATTGGTAGTTAAAAGTTATAAACCAAAGACTCAGTTCTGCCACAAGTTGTAGAATAGGCAGATTTGGAGCCCCTGTCCATACCTTCCTTGGCTCCCTCCATTGCAGTGTGCCAAAAGAAATTGCCAACAACAGAATCCACATAAATAATTACCCTTGTATTAGTTTCCCATTGATTCTGTAACACATTAACACAAATTCCGTGGCTTAAGGGATCCATATTTATTATTTTAAGCAATATGAGGTCTAACAATTAAGTTTGTGAACTCATCCTAGAAAAAGTACTACATACCTCATTGTTGAGTATCACTACAGTAACCTTCCAAGTACTCCCCTTGGCCATCTGGTAACCATAGTTTTTAGAAATCTTCTCAGTTAGACTTCCAAGTTCATCATTTTTAAGTTTTGCTTTCCATATAACTACAGGACACAATTCACCTGAGTTTTCTGTCACTATAAAACAAGGATCTCCTTCCTCTAGCTTCCAAAAACATGGTCCCCATTTCCATTTGAAGCCTTTCCACCAAAACCTTTAACAATCATTATTTCTGCCAAAAGTTAGTTCATGACAATTTCGGTATTTTATAAGACAATTTATGTTCTCTACCATGCACTTTACTTCCTTCAACCCCTTACTAGAAGAGTTGTTAACATACATATTTCTTCTATAAGTCTGTTCAAGGCAACCTAGGCTTTTTTTAAATCATACTACTCAAAATTCCTCCATCCTCAGCCCACTGCCCAATTTCAAAACCACTTATACATGTTTGCATATTTGTTACAGCAGCCCTCCACTTCTGGTACCAAAATCTGTATTAGTTTCCACTGCTTCTATAACAAGTTACCCTGACTTTAGTGAATTAAACATCTTGATTATCATAAGTCTAGAGATCAGAGGTCCAAAATGGGTCAAACTGGGTTAAAATTTAGGTCTGAATAAGGAATAAGGCTGTACTTATTTATTTCAGGAGACTCTAAGGAAGATTTGTTTTCCTTCTTTCTCCACCTTCGAGAGGCTTCCTATTACCATTGGCTCATGACCTCCTTCTACCTTCAAAGCCAGTTATGAACAGTTGAATCACTTTCACATTGGGCACTCTTCTTCTCAGGCCACTGTCACATTTCCTTCTCTGACTCTTTCACTTGTAAAGACCCTTGTGATCACATTGGGCCCACCCAGATAATCTAAACTAATATCCCCATGTCAAGGTTCATCAACTTATCACCTCTGCAAAGTCCCTTTTTCCAAAGAAGGTAACATCTCCACATGTTCTAGGAATTAGAATATGGACATCTTTGAGGAGGGGGCATTATTCTGCCTGATCCTGGGATCAGCCCCCAATCAGTGACTTGCAGCAATTGGTATATAAATACTCCTGTCTTTTGCCCCTCAGATGAAATAATTTGAGGTATGTGTTTTACACTGGCCCTCAGAGTTTTAGACTCCGTGCAGGATTAAACTTCAACGCAGCAATGAATCATTTGATTCACAACATTTATTTAACAGCTGCCCCCTTTCTTTTTTGCATCCCCAACCCAAGTTTCCTGGAAATATCTCCCAAATAAACTTCTTTCACTCAGATGCTTATCCCAGCATTTTGAGAAACCCAAATTAAAATCTCCATGATTTGAACTTTAGTTTTTCTTAGTGTTTCAACATCCTTGAGAAAAAGAGGTATAATATCATTTTCTCTGATTTTATTCCAAAGAATGTGTATAAGTAATAAAGAAAAAAAAAACTTGTGAAACTGTTTTGGAAAAAGCTTCAACAAGGGTGCAAATGTGTGTGGTACCTTATATAAACCTAGACAACTTATTTCCTTGATATGGTGAATTTGTGAACTTTAGTCAATGCCTCTAAAGCATTGGGGGCAAATTTTTTCTTATTAGGGACATTTGGAAATGCATGAAGACATTTTTGATGGTCACCCCTACTTGCAGCAGTTGGTATATAAATACCAATAATTAAGTAGGTAGGGGTGCTATTGGCATCCACTAGATAAAAGCCAGAAACGCTGCACATCCTACCATACAGAGGATGATCCCCACAGCGAAGAACTATCCAGTCTAAAATGTCAATAGTGGCCCTATGGGAAAATTCTGTTGTTAAGACAGGAGATTAAACTGATTTGTGTTATTATTAGGTTGGTAAACAGTGGAATTATTTTCCAACTTCTTCAAAGTTTTAGTTGCTTTCTTCACTTTTTGAGAATTAATTTAACCCTCACCATTGGTCAAGGAGGCCATTATGGCAACACTGTGACTGGTTTTGTCACACAACCACAGCAAACCACATTGCAGGTGTATCTCAAAGCTATTCCAACTCCATAATAAAAGCCATTATTGTATAGTAATCAGAGGTCACTTCACCATTGGAAACAAGTTCTGCTTAGCCCAGTGAAATAGTATACAATTGCACTTAATTAAAATGTTTTCTTTTGGCTTTTCCCTGAGCCATTTACTTCTAATATAACAAAAAAGAATTAAAACTGAGACATTAGTTCCTAGAAAATCCGAGCATCTTTGCAAGATTTTGTAACCTTCATTTGTTATTTCCACATTTTATTTTCTTCTTCCTTCTTCCTTTTTTGTTTTTCTTCATTCCTTTTGCTTCTTCATCTTCTCTGCCATTTTCAGCCTCATTGTTTATTTTGTTTTCCTTTTCTCCTTCTTTCTCTTCTTCCTATGATTCCTATCCCACCCTTTTTCACATTTTTCCTCATCCTCAGAATTGAAAATCTTCTAGTTAACTGAGCAGCACTTGCAGGATTTAACTCCCTCTCCCAGCTCCTCTGTAAACATGTAAACTTAAGCCATGTGGGCTTTTTAATGTTTCCTGCACAGCCTGTCACTGCATCAATCGCCTATTTTGACTGGCTGCACAAGAAGTCATTGTGAGCTAATTTTTCCCTGGGGTACTTCATCTACTTTATTAATTGTTTTCTTCTTTACTAATGTGTTCTACTCAATAATAGACTGATTTTTTTTTTCCTTAAGCACAGCACAACTCCTTTATAATTGTTTATTTGGTATTTTTTGAACTTAATTATACCATGCCCTCATAGCTTACTATTATAAAAATCTTAAGGAAAGGATCCTATTTTCAAAGCAAATTCTTTAAAAGACCAGATAATAAAACAATTTCTAGGAGATTTCCATGGTAAAGGTTAAACATATATTTTTTTAAAATACAAGGTAGAGCTATAAGAAGACCTTGACTTTGGTTCTCTGGAATACTCATCTTATTTTTGCTTATTTATTTATGGTGTCCACTTTTGAATCATTTTTTTTCTTTTCTGTGGTTTATTTTTAACTGACATAATCATTGCACAAATTTATGGGTTACAGTGTGATATTGCAATATAGGTATACAATATGTGTAGTGATTAAATTAGGGGAAATTGGCATATTTGTCACCTCAAATATTTATCATTGCTTTTGTGTTGGGAACATTCAAAATCTCTTCCAGCTACACTAATTTATATGCCTACCAATTGTGTATATGAGTTTTCTTTTCTCCACTTCCTTACCAGAACTTTTTATTTTTTGTCTTTTTGATAATAGCCATGAAATTATTTTAGTATTAGAAGGATGTTTAAGCATTCTGACTTTAAATGTCAACAATTAAATAATTATGATTTTGAAAAAATGATTTGAAAATAGTTTAGTGACAAAATACCTCAAGGCTGCAGTCATGTTTTACGTCAGATTATATGTTCCAGTCTATGATATATGGAAAGATCACGTCAATTGCCATAACAGCACCACCAAGTTATTATCTATTTTATACCAGGCATGAGGCTTTTTCTATCTTAATTCAAATTGTCAGAACTTTTTTCCATCTTATCCCTTCCATCTTCTAATTTGTATCTTTTATCTTATATCTTCATTTTTCTACCCCTCTAGATTTATCTTGCTTCTTAATTTTCTCTATCATCTTTTTACCTTCATTTTGTTTTCCATGTCTCTATTATAATCCACAGATCTATGCCATGGAAACAAAGACACTGGCACTCAGATAAGTGAAACAACCTGTCTGGAATCAGGCACATTAGAGGCGGGAGCATCACTTCCAATCTAGGTATCTAATTGTGATGTCTGTCATCTTTTTATAAGAATGCTTTTAAAGGCTCACACATATAACTTTATTCTTATCACACTTTATAAATTTTGCTTAGCTTACTCCAGGCATTCATGCAATACCTTCTCCTCTAACACACACATACCCACAATCCTGATACTTCAAATGGTTTGCTTAGAATATAACCAAGTCTGTTCAGGGTATCTTAATTGCCAAAATTGAACTAAATAAAGAGATGCTACCAGAAAATAGAAGACAGATCTATGCAGCCTAAGAAAAACTGAGTCTACGTTTAATACTAACGTAGTATTAACTAACTAATATTAACACTCTGTACCTTCCATTCAATAGCAGCCCTAAATAAGGCATTTGGGCTGAGATTTACTATGATCAACCAAAAAGCCTAATGACTAACAAAAGCACTCTTTATATTATTTGAAACTTATTACTGATATATTATGTGTTTATATGTACATAGTATAACACATATATATATTTCTATACACACACATATTTATTAATTTCTAATCTTCAATATCTTCAATAGCCATAAACTATAAAACATATCTTATTTTTTTTTCTTTGCCAGGGCTGGGTTTGAATCGCCACCACCAGCATATGGGGCTAGTGCCCTACTCCTTTGAACCACAGGTGCCACCCAAACATATCTTACTTTTTGTTGAAAAACTTTCCCAATTTTTGGTGAATATTTTACATACTTGTATATGAGTAATTCATATTCTAATGTAGTGTTCTGCTCAAAATAAGAAATTCTTTGCACTCTGGTAAAACTATTTATTGGAGAAAAAAAAAAATCTCCCATAAGATTGGGCCTTCCAGTCTGCCTTTATGCAATAACCATGAACTCCAATAAGCTGCAAGAAAGATCACAAAGTATTTAAAATACTTAAATGATTCAATTTTCCATAAGTGAATCTGGCCTAAGCACCAGATTTGCATTCTGTGAAGCAGCTGACAGCAAGAATTTCAGTTGACAACAAAAGCAAAGAGGATAAATGGGGAAAAAGTGAAAAGAAAGAAAGAAAGAAAAACAAAAGAAACTTTTTGAGATAAAGCTTAACTGAAATAATCAATTTGAATCCAGTAAGTAGTTCTGGGAATATATGTGCTTGATAAAGGACTTCATTTTTTGTTTCTGAAAGGGGCATTTTGCATGATTCTGGGTTCTGATCCTCATTTAATATAAAGAACTGCTAAATAAAGAATGATAACCTATGAGTGTGCCAACAAAAAGAGTTCACATAAAAGTGAGCATGAATGTACAATTTGGCTGGAACCAGTTCAACAAAACTCACATAGAAAATCTTATTATTTTATCTTTTCTTGACAGTACCAAATTCATGCAAGTGACAAGACAAAAATATGGAGCTTTATTATTTCTAAAACTTAACTTCACCTCATAAATTACCCAATTTTTAGGAATATATGTAAGACAATAAGCATTCAGAGAAAGTGGTTCTCAACTTTGCACATAGAACATTCTGGGCCATCATAAGAAGTAACAGGTTTTGTTAAGCAAGCCAAGCTATGTTTGATTTATTTCATCTCTCCCTGTTTCTATAGCATCATTTTATGTTTTTTCCTAATAAAAACAAATTAGAACCAGAAACACTGGTTCATTGAAGTTAGTTTACATATGCCAGGACTCCAGAATACAAACAAACTGGACAGAGATTGGCAACAGCTGCATCATTTAGTCAAATGTTTTGCATCTTCTCTTTCCAAATCTCTGTGTGTTTATGAAGACAACCTGCTCATGTTACACTCACCCAGGTCTATTACATTCTAGATTTGTACCCCAAAACATAAAACTGAAAAATTAATTTCTATAATCCCATGGCAGTAATAGAGGCTTTGTAATTGTTTTATACTCAGCATCTGAGAACTGAAGCTCCACTGTAGGCCTCTACTCTCAACTTGAAAGCATTGGGATGCTTTAGGAAAGCTCTATATTTCATATCTTCCTTATTTAGAAAATCTCCTACTCCCTATCTTCATGAAATGAAACAAGATTGAGTCCAATGACAGTGGGCAGATACTCATGGGAGAATGAACCCAGCAAATGTTCCATTATAGATTTGAAACACACATTGAGCACAGTCTTTCTTTTTAAAGAAATAAATATGAGGAATATTTAAGGCATGAATAAAATACTTTTTAAAGAAGCCTCAAAAGCCTGTGGCTGATAAAATCATATAAACAAGAAGATTTATGACTGACTTTTTAACAGAAATAATGGAAGCCAAAAGACAGTGGAATACATTATTTGAAGTGATTTTTTAAAAAAACCCTGCAACTCTAGATTTACATACACAGATAAACTATTCTATTAAAGTGAAGTCAAAATAAATACAACTCAAGACAACCAAACCCAGAAATAATGTGTCACCAGTAGCCTTGTATTAAAAGAAGTATGATTAAGAAAAATAATCACTAAAAGAAACAAAGGAATATGGGAAGGAATGAGAAGAAATGCAAATATTAAGTGTGTGGATAAATAAAAAGCATATTAATTATAACATATAGAGAGAGAGTGAGAAATATATACACACACACACAGATAGTGGTATCATTTCATTAAAATAAATGAAAAAAATACAATTTTATATTCTCACCAACAATGTATGAAAGTTCTAGCTGGTACATATTCTCATAAGAATTTGGTTTTGTCATTTTTATTTTTTAATTTTAGCCATTAGAATAATGTACAGTAATATTTCATAATTTTAACTTGCAATTATATACTGGCTAATGATATTGAGTACCTTTTTATGTGCTCATTTCCATCCATATATTTTCCTTCAAATGTCTGTTGAAAGCATTTTCTCATTTTACATTGTATTGTTTGTTTTCTTATTATTCAGTGGTGACAGTGTTTTCTGAATCTGACACAAGACCTTTTCCAGACATGTTTTTCAAGAGAAATGAAAACATAAGTCTATGCAAAGACCTCTACAGAATGTTTATAGTAGCTTTATTAATAATCACTTAAAATAATGTTCATCACCCAGTGGATGGATAAAAAAAAAGTGCTGTATCTACACAGTGGAATACTTCTAATAATAAAAAATTAATTACTGATACATGCAGCAACATGCATAAATCTCAAAAGCATCACACACACACACATACACACACACACGGTAAAGTTCATGTGTGCAATTGGATATGAACTGTATGGACACCCTGTACATATGTATGTGTGTGTGTGTGTATGAAAAAAAGAATTTATACACAAAATATACTACTGTATAGTATTATTCTCTCTGTCCAGGTGACATTCTGAAAAAAACAAAACTATTAAAAGCAAAAGTCCTATCAGAGGTGTTCAGGGGCTGAGATGAGAAAGAACGTTGATTATAAGGGGACACAGGAAATATTTGAGGTATTTGGGGTAATGGTTATATCCTATATCTTCATCAGGGTTACTTAAATGACTGCACTTTTGTCAAACTCATAGTACCACGTATCTAAAAAGAGTATATTTTACAGCGTGTAAAGTATATTTCATTAAGCATGGCATAAAAAAAGAGTACAATATAAAACATGGCAGTGGCAAGTGATCTGGCAAGTGGTAAATTATAAATTTATATCAGATATATAATTTATAATCATATTAGACACTGGTAAGTCATGAATATATGTTGTAAATTCTGAGATAACTACAGATAATACTGAGAGAAATTATGCAATACCCAAGTAAAAAAGGGATACATTTTGTTCATGGGTCAGAAAATTAACTAAAGTAAAATACTAATTCTCTCAAAATGATCTGTAGTCAGTGAAATTCCAATCCTAATTCTCACCAGGATTTTTGTGGAATTTGGCATCCTAATTCTAAAATGGAGAAGGAAAGGGAGAAGAACAAACATACCAGTACTCCCAAAGACAAGGATATATATATACAACTTGCAGGCTTGAATGTGGAGGATAAAACAAAGTCTCTAGAAGCTAGTAGAAAAACATCCTTATTTGGGGGAGCAGGTAAAAGATCAAACCACAAGGTAAAAAGTTGATATTGGACTTCATCAAAATTAAGAACTCATGTCACTAAAAGATAACATATATATGAGAAAGGACTTCTCCAGAAAATATAAAAAAAAACTCCTGCAAGTCAACAAGTAAAAGAGAAACAATACAACTTATAAAAATGAGAAATAGACATGAGCAGGTATTTATATACAAATGACTAATATTCATACAAAATTTGCTATGAACCACTTATCATGAGAGAATTGAAAAATAAAGCCAAAATCAGATATTATTGCATACCCACCAACATTACTAAAGTCACTCAGTGTTGGTAAAGATGTGGGACATCAAGAGCCCTTACCCACTGCAGGAGAATTGTAAATTAGAGCATACAATTTGGAGAACTATACAGTTTATATTAGACACTGGTAGGTCATGAATATATGTTTTCCATTTTGGAAAATCTTTCGCTTATTTACCAATGTGAGTGTATGCATAATCCCATGACCCAGAAATTCCACTCTTAAGTCCATACCCAACAGAAATGAGTACTATATCTAATAAAAGACTTGTACAAGATGTTCACATCAAATGTATTCATAATAGCCCCAAACTAGAATAATTCAAACATTCCTCAGCAGTAGAATGGATCAATTGTGGTGAATTGGAATAAAGAGTGAGCTATGGCTATAGATGACATCATAAAAATAATTCTCATAAACATGATAGGAAGCCAAACACAAAGAGTATGTATCGTACGGTTTCATTTACATGAAGTTCAAAATGAGAGATGAATCTATGTGGATAAACATCAGAACAGTGATATCCTTTCCTCAGGGCCATGGCTGGGAGAGGCTAACAGCGACCCAGCTGTGCTTTTTATGTTGCTCTGGGTATTGTTTTCATGGGAGTACACACTTCGTAGAAATTTAGAATTTGTATCCTGTTCTGTGTGTATCTTATATTTCAATAGTAAGAAGCTAACCAGAAAATAAATTATTATGGGTTTGTGGAAGACAAATTGAAATACTGTGGACTTGGTCAAATCAGTTTCCTAAAGGAACATAATTAGGGTCCCAAATATGGTACTTATCAAAGCAGGTAAGTGGTTCATCCTAGAATACAGTAGAACTTCCACAGTTAACCATCTCCCTACATTGACCACCTCTTTAAGTTGACCTCTGTATGTTGAACAATTTTTTACAATCCCTTGGGTGGTCAACTTACAGAGGTTCTACAGTATTTTTATCAGCGATTAAACCCACCAATTGAAAGGCCTCATTTTAAATATATTCTTCCTGAGCTAAAGAGAGATCCAAGCCTTATAATTTCCAAAGTTTATTACTGCTCCCAATTATATAGAAATTCTTCATTTTTATTTTTATAAAAGAAAAACAATAGACTTCTTCTGCCTGTTTCATATTTGTCAGAATCATAAAATTACAAACATACCCACTCACAGACATGCACTATTTGTGGTAGAATAGGCTAATACACGTAACACAAAATTATTGCCTGATACTTCTTAAAGCGTTTCAATGAGAAAAAAAAAATTACGTGGATGTACTTGGATCTATCAGAAAGAGAAGTAGAGAGATGAGATAGCCAAAAATAAAAAGATTTGTTTTGTATGATCATGGAATACTGTATATATTGAATGAATCAACTCTAACACAAGAACATGGAACCACAAGGTGCATCTACCAATCATCCCTCATATGACGGACACTTACATTAACAAATGTTCATTAAGTACCTGCAACTCGTCCTGGATAGACTGGAAAGTAAATGCCCAGTATAAGAGGTCTTTAGAAGAAAAAAACTATGACATCATAAATGGAATCTGTTTGAATGGAGAATGCAAACTTTTATTTTACTACCCTACAAAACCCAAATACAAATTTGCAATGGCTAAAATACGAGCTCTGCAGGCTAGCATATCTGCTGGGTCACTGATGACTTATTCTGGATTGCCACATATCACAGCTTCTTCCCAGAGATTCCACGACTTCAGATGAGCCCAGGAATAAGTTACACTTTATCTGCTATAGTGGTTGCAGCCAGTTCCCAGACCTAAGAGATTAGGAAGATTTACTGTCCAAACCACTGGGTCTCAACATCTATCCTTGATGTGTGTAAATTACTCTAAAGCACCTTCTTCTTTACTTCCTCTTAATCTAGGAGTCCATGCCAGGGTCATCATAAGCCTCAGATACATTAGCCCCAAACTGTAATTTCTGAATGTTTGTTTACACCAAGTCACCAACATGTACATCACACCTATAGATCTTTGTAGGTCCACAAACCATGGGGAAAATACTGGTAAACAGACAAAATAAATAAAACAGTAGCAGAAAATAGCATAAGAAGCTGAGACCTCAACTGTTAATTTTGTTTGTTCATGTGTTTTAATTTGGTTAGTTGATTTTTATATTTATTGGACCTTCTCTGTGACTTTTTTAGTATTTGCCCATTACTTAAGTTTGCCTTTAGGTCAGGAAGGGGCATCTAACATCACACAAAAAGGCAGTGTTTCTCAAAGCCAGCTCCCCAGGATGAGCATCGGAAGCTCAAGTCAAATGATTCGTCCATCCGGACCCAGGAAAGTACAAGACATGAAGTTTAAGACATGGGGTCACCCAACGGTGGCTCATGCCTGTTTCCATGGTTTACAAACTCAATTTTTAAAGGACTGTTGCAATCTTTTTTTTTTTTTTTTGCAGTTTTTGGCCGGAGCTGGGTTTGAACCCACAACCTCCAGCATAGAGGGCCAGTGCCCAACTCCTTTGAGCCACAGGTGCCGCCCCAGACTGTTGCAATCTTTAAAGAACCCAAATGCCACACTTTATGACCAGAGCTTAATAAACTACAATTCATTTTTTTTTTTTTTTGTCTAAAAAGGACTTAGAGAGATAGATCATTCAATTCATAAGTTTCTAATCTCTTTAGGGTCATGCAGCCTTTGAAAATCTATGGATTTTTTTTTTGCCTCAAAACTGCATTTAAGAGCTTCCATAGAACTTTGGGGAATATATAGAGAGAGATTTCAAAAAAATGTATACACATTTTAAGAAAGGGGAAAACTATTAAAATTGGAATACTCAAGTCACATTTGACTTCTGGAATAATGAGAGATAACAACACACAACATACAGGCCAACAAATGTTACCAGTTTATACTCATCATTACAATCTTTTTTTTTTTAGAGACAAAGTCTCACTCTGTCACCCTCAATAGAGTGCTGTAACAGCATCACAGCTCACAGCAACCTCCAGCTCTTGGGTTTAGGCAATTCTCTTTCCTCAGCCTCCCGAGTAGCTGGGATTACAGGCACCCGCCACAACGCCCAGCTATTTTTTGTTGCAGTTTGGCTGGGACCAGGTTCAAACCTGCCACCCTCAGTGTGGGGCTGGTGCCCTACTCACTGAGCCACAGGCACCACCCCTTATCATTACAATCTTAATACAGTTTTTTCCTTTCTTAAAATGTGTATAAGTCTTTTCATCACCCTCTGTATATATAATCTTATTCATTAATCTGCTCAAAGCCATGAAGCTCCGCATTAAACCCTCTGATTTAATCCAGACAGGTAAACAGGGTCTCGGATGGTTAAGTGGTTTAAAGTGATAAGGGTAGTGAGAGAAGAACAGGATGTAGACTTGGAGCATCTAACTTACGCTATAACTTACCCCCACCACCACTTCAGAGTACATAACACCTGAAGTTTGAAAATCATGGTTATTCCAGGACCGCCTGGACTTTCTTGAGTACATATTGATTAAGAAGTTAAAGAAGGAAGAAATAAAAGACAGTCAGATTTTCTCCAGGGGCCCGGCTTAATCGGCTTTTTCTTTTCTGTACTAGCTGAACAGGCGACCAGACATATACAGTTACTAGGAATGAGGGCCATGTTGGTGTTTTCTCTCCGGCATACCAAGGTTAATGCAAAGAGAATCCCAGATTTGGAGGCCACTGTCATTGTAGACTTATAATTAAAGAACAAGAAAGCCCCTTTATTATAAGCAGAAAGTACAGGGGCTTTCTACGAAGAGATTTCAGTTCTTTTTGTTTTAATTTCATTTATTTTTCATTTACGCAGTGGGTGTCAGTGTTGCTCACCATCGCTTAGGCGGTGTTTTTATCATAGTGGAGTCCAGGTAAGCATCTCTCCTCGCCCTATTATTTTTTTAAAGTACTACAATTCTCTCATGTGCCTTCTTGCTGCTTCCCTTTGTGCTGCGAGCAGTCTACAGTGGCTGAGCTTAAACATCTGAACCGCAATAGACTCCCTAGAGCAGCGGTTCTCAACCTGTGGGTCGCAACCCACAGGAACTGTATTAAAGGGTTGAGAACCACGGCCTAGTGACTTCTGGAGGCCGACTCTAATTCTGGCCCCTCGGTGCTCCAGTGATATTTCAGATGAGGAAGCAAATATCTGCAGACTGGGCCACAAAATTCCACTCCAAACATAAACAAAAGGCATTTTGCTTCCTACCTTGAGATTGTGGCTCCAAATGCTTCAAACAGCCTGTTTACAGATGTGATGTCTTCCCTGATAAGAGCTTCAGCATGTTCTTTGTCCAGGCTGTTTGGGTTCAAGTTCAGGGCAAGGTCCAGAATAGCAGAGCTCACTGGATCCCTATAACCACAGCAAGACACTGTTTGTCCAGCAGCAGCTACCCTGCAATCCTCAGCCAGCAGGTTCCCCTATTGCCTGGAGATAAGCACATATCCAGCTCAACAAACAGTGAACCAATGTTCGTGTTTCCAACCCCCGTAAACAACTGTCATCAGTTAGCACCATCCTTCCTTTTGCTTCTTGCCTTTCAAAAAAATATGTTAAGATGCCCTCAGCCTAAAAAGAAAAATAAGTTACTCTTAATAATTAAATTTTAAAACGTTTAATCTTTACCTAGATTCTGCAAGCCCCACAAGCTAATCCGACACGCTCTCTCTTCTCCATTTCTTAAATGAGCATCATCGATCTGCAAAGAACTATACTTGAACCTTAGTAAATCATCAAGGCTTAACTGGCTTGGACCGCCAAATTTTTCGTACATTCAATGTAAAACACAAGGTTAACAATGTTTGTTTAGAGAGAATGATGGCGGGATGGAAGGATCTTAAGTGATTGTAATTGTCTACTTTACACTTTTCTATATCTTCCAAGTTTTGTCAACTGCCTTATAATAGATTGTAAGCATTATTTTTTTAAAAGTGGTCACATCTTCATCTTAAGTCCCTCTAGGCCTGTTGCCATCAGCTCTTTGCAGGACTCCCTGCTTTTCTCTCCGAGGCCAGCAAAGTTGCCTGCTGACCAGATTCAGCCCGTGCCCCAAAGAAACCTACTGTGCTGTTTGCCACTTTCTCCTTTTCACATTCTCTCTCCACATGGCCCTGATCTTCCTTATTCTCCAGCCTTCTGTCCACACTATCTCACTTTCCTCTTCTCATTCAATCATGGGGCAAATATTTACTGAGCCTCACTACGTGCCAGCCACTTCCTAGAGCTGATAAACGTACCGAGAAGACAGCCCAGTGTCTGCCTCTGCCCACTCCCCAAACCAAGGCATTCCCCAAGTTCCACCCACCACTCTTCTTTCTCATCCACTCCCCAGACCAGCAACTGTTTACTTGCTTAATTTCACTCCCTTCCTCAACCTTTATACTAATGACTCACAAAAGCTCCATGACTCCCCACCATATCACTTCAGCTAAATAAATGTTCTAAAGGCATCTCAAATTCTGGACCAAATTTAACTGCTTCCTCTTACCCTTCCCCCACTTTACCTCCTGCATTTCCTAAGTAGGCCCTGCCCTCTCTATTTTCCAGTCATGCATTCTGGAGTTGTCCTTTAATCCCCATCTTTTTTTTTTTTTAGACACAGTCTCACTCTGTCACATAGGCTGAAGTGCAGTGGAGTCATCACAGGTCACAACAACCTCAAACTCCTGGGCTCAAATGATCCTCTGGCTTCAGCCTCCAAAGTAGCTGGGATTACAGGTGTGCACCTGCAGTTATACCTGTTCATGGGGCAGCCTCCTCTTTCAACTTAACAGTGGTCTCCATGGGTCCTGCACTTGGACCCTGGACATATCATTGTTTAAGTTGGTGGAGACGTAAGCCAATTGGATTTTTTCTACTGCTACTCTGATTCCTAAAGGCTTATTCCTAATACTTATTACAGTGCTCCACATTAAGGCTTGTTCAGCAGAAATACCACCCTCCCTGACAGCTGACTCTTCTATTTTTTGGTAGAGACAAGGTCTTGCTCTTGCTCAGGCTGGTCTCAAACTCCTGCCCTCAAGCAATCCTCCCACCTTGGCCTCCAAAAGTGCTAGGATTACAGGTGTGAACCACTGCACCTGGCCTCATCCCCTGTCTTTGATAGGTCACTCCTAAAGCAATTCTGAGGGTAGGAAATGAGGACAGAGAGTTGATTGGAAGACAGACCTAGGAAGCAGGAGTGAGAGAATAAGGAGCATGAGGCAAAGAAAGAGAAAGACCCGTAAAGAGAGTGGGATTGAATGGGCTTCTGTCGTGAGTGGCTGAACAGCCACTACACAGGACTTTCTCAGGGACCATGTTGGATCAACTTCCACTGGAGGATGAGAGGCCACAGCAATATTTTTTTAATTTTTTTTTTTTTTTTTGTAGAGACAGAGTCTCACTTTGTCACCCTTGGTAGAGTGTCGTGGCATCACACAGCTCACAGCAACTGGGCTTAGGCCATTCTCTTGCCTCCTGAGAAGCTGGAACCACAGGCACCTACCACAATGCCCAGCTATATTTGGGATTGCAGTTCAGCCAGGGCGGAGTTTGAACCCACCACCCTCAGTATATGGGGCCGGCGCCCTACTCACTGAGCCACAGGTGCCACCCGAGGCCACAGCAATTTTGCAGATTCTCATTCTCCAGTAGTTAAGTGTTGCTGTAAGTGGGACATGAAACAGGAGAAAAGGTAGGGAGGGTGGGATTTCTGTTGAACAAACCTTAATGTGGAGAACTGCCATAAGTATTAGGAATAAGCCTTTAGGAATCAGAGCAGCAGTACAGAAAATCCAACTGGCTTATGTCTCCACCAATTTAAACAATGATATATTCAGTGTCCAAGTGCAGGACCCACGGAGACCACTGTTAAGGTGAAAGCAGGAGGCTTCCCCATGAATAGGCATAAACAAATTTTCTCCATGTGACAGGCATGAACAAAATACCATTAATAAAGAAAACTCTGGTGAGTCATAGAGGAGTCCCATGGAAAAGTTTTATTCAAAAGTTTCTCTATGATCCTTGGATGCCAAGGAGTCAAAGAGCCTTCACCCCCATTTCCTCGGACTTGGGCATTTTTTGACTAGTCAGGCTAACAAGTTCAGTCTACATCAGTGATCTTCAACTTATATGTTGCAGCACACTAGTGTCCTGTGAGAGGATCTTAGGTGGGCCACAAAAAATTGTAAATATCATTAATTAAACTATTTTTGAAATAAATTCAAAGCACAGTAAGTATATTCTTCTTTTTTTGACTCTTTTTTTAATCAACATAACTTAAGTGTGCTGAAGAAGTTTAATTATAGGGTCAAGTGTGCCAGGAGATAAGAAAGGTTGGAAAACACTGGTCTAGATCTTCGACTTTGAAACCCTGGGGGAAATGATCATCTTCACCATGTGGGAAACAGTTAAGATTGACTCTCTAAATCTCCACCAAAGTAACAGTAAAGGATGTTTTAAATAGATAAATCCAGACCAGGAGAGACAAGAGTAAATAAAATATTTTGACACATTTTTGGAAGGCAGAAGCAGATGAAAGGTGATAACTGACTTATCAAAATCACAACCTACATAGCTACACAAAGAGATACCAGAGAGAGGTGAGGCAGGTTACCCCTACTGAGCTCTCGGAGACACTGGACATGGCACCACGGAGGCTGGGTTCAGCTGCAGGTCTGAATGCAGCAGGTGGGGGAATGATTTGTCTACAAAAAGATGGAATTTTACCCTATACCTGATTGTCTCCTCATTCAAGACAGCTAAGGGATCTACCTTTCTTCTGATCCCCAAGAGGAATAAAGCACAGTATTTTGGATGCACAGAAGCCTGAGAAAACAGGAGAAGGAGCTGGGTTTGCACACATGTGCATGAAAGCAAATGTCTACTTGCTTAACTGTGTGCCCCTCAGTCCCCATCTCATCCTGCTCACATCATGCCAGTTGCCAAGTATTTACACCACCAACTCTACCCCAACCTAAGGGGAAAACAATGTAATTGTTATCTGGGAAAGCTCAACAGCCCCCAGGAGAAGTAGGTCCCATGGAAATACTTGGAGATCCTCTGATGGACAAGCCAGCAAATCCGATTGCCTTACAGTGAATTTCACTAGCCAGCAAGGCTGCCTCTACCCCTCACCTTCAAAGTTATATCAGCCTGTTGGTGCCCCTCTTAAATAGGAGTAGACATTCAAGGATCATCTAAAAATTAAGAAAACCTTTTAACAGAAAAAGAGATTCTAAAAAAAAAAAAAAAAGCTGGGAAAAAATACCTCCCAAGAAAACCATACTTACATCTTCAGAGAGATGAGAAGATGAAAGAGAGATGAAAGAAGAGGCCATTGTAAGAAAGAAAAGATCAGAACACAACACAAAAATACCTTCTTGGGAGGTATTTTTTATCTTGATTATTTAATGATCATAGATAAAACTAAGAAACTCAGCAAAAAGATTGTAACAAGAAAATTCTTCCAGAAAGTATTTTTTATATCAAAGATATAAGAAAAGAGAGATTATGTAAGAAAATAAGAGTAGTCTAGAATGTTGCTCCTCAAAGTGTGGTCCACAGATCAGCAGGCGACTCCTGGGAACTTATTAGAAATACAGATTCTCAGGCTCCAACTAGCTCAGCTAAGACAGAATTTGCATCTTAACGGTATCCCTAATATTTTCTCCCCACACACCTTTTTAAGAAAGATAACAGGTGTTATTACTTCATCAAAATTGAGGTAATAAATCAATAAAAAGAAAACAAGTAATACTAGGCAATAATTGTTGAGACATTTAGGGGGGGAAATAGCTGCAGACAACTATATAACTAAGCAGATGAAAAAGGAGCAAAAGCTAAGTATTCATTCCACAGAGAAAAGTCTTATATAAAAGGAAATATAAAAACAGTATACACTTACTACCTCAACAGTAAATGATATTAACATGGGAAAATATTACTTTAACAACAGTTATATAACTATTGTAGAAAGAACTTGTCCAGGGAAATAGCAATGATGATGTTCAAGGGAAAAAACCTTCAACCTCCAGAATCAATAATCAATAGAAACTGTTGACTATCCAAAGATCCAGAAATAGTAGAATAAACATGAAATAAAATCGTGAAAAAGCGCAGAAAGGAAGCTTTCTCTGTGAACTAGGACTGGAAACAAGTCTAGTTCTTCAAATTTGGACTTTTAGAATGCAAATATTATTTAATTAGATCAAAATATATTACTTCAGTCTCTTTACCAGATCAGATGATTCAGGTCACTTTACTATTGCTAAAAGAAAAGAGTTCATAGGTCCAAAGTCAGCAACCTTCCTACTGAGATACTAAAAACACTCTCTGGCTGCTAGAGCATGCTTTGACTGTCTTTGCATAAACAGCTCAGCAAGCTACTACCTGGAGCGTTTCTGTATTATTCACATGGACGTAGGTTAAGGAAACTGACCAGAAGAGAAATATTGTGTTGACTCATTCAACAAATATTTCTTTTGACCTCTGAGGATAAACCACAAAATAAAATGCAAGGTCCCTGCTTTCAAGGAACTGTATTCAGTTTCAGAAGTCATGTTCAATTTCAAATTCAGTTATGTGTCCAGATAATCACAATGAAAGGTGGCACATGGCGTGCACCGTAGGGACAGGTCAGCAATGAGGACTATGATGTTTGGATGTGTTGCCTTGTACAGGCTTTTGTCTCCTAGGCCATGGTTTGCCTCTCAGCAACATCACTCAGCTAAAGGACTTGTAAGCCAGTTATTTAACTTGACTGAACTCCAGTCACTTCAGTGGCAAAATAGGATTAACAATACCATCCCTCTAAAGTTTTGTTAGGAATTAAAGGAGAGGACACACATAAAGACAGCCTATAAATTCTTAAATTCTGCAGGGTTTATTATGCTATGTTCAAGCATCTAAAGGGGAAATTAAAGTATTTTCCCATATTATTTTCATCTTTTAAATATTTCTTCACTTTCATTTAAATAAGATGAAAAAGTTCTAAATCATGACCGCTGCATTACTGATTGGCGATTAAAATAGAAAAAAATGGATGAATGCATCAGTAGGATTTATCTTACCTGGCATATTTCTTAAATTCATACCAAGCTTGATTCCAAGAGTATTTTCCACATGGGCAGGAGGCAAGAAATTTGAGAAATGTAAACAAAGGTTTTTATTTAGAGAAAAAACTATCAGAGGTGAAAATAAGCTTTTAAACTAGGGCATACTGAACATCACCAGAGCTTACCAAAATGCCCAATTTTCCATGCATACAGATGGGTTGGTTTAATCCAATTTTGGATTTTCAGAATTTCTGGGAGTCAGTATGCTCCTTTATAATTCTTCTTTACAGTCTTATAATTAATCCCTTGAAAGGATATTCCCAGAGATTAGTCACTGTGTGACTAAAGAGCAACTGAATTTCTTCTTCTTTACAAACCCAGCCTTCCAAGGGGCAATAAATTTCCATTGCCTTCTGAGTCCCAGCCCTCCCATGTAGAGGAAAGCTAAGAACAGAGGACTATTAAGGGGTGGTCTTCCATCCTCTGGAGCACCCTTTCCAGAGTTGGGCAACCTCCTCTAATCAGTTCAGACAAACTGCCAGATGCTGGCCAGCTCAGGCCTCTGCGACTCCTCCAGCCAAGAGAATACAGCCTGGTCCACCAAGGCAAGCATGAGCACCCTGCCCTATAGGCCATGTCAGGCCCTACTTTTGTGTGACTAAGTGGACTCATGTTTGCAGAGAAGCCCCAAACCTGCTAAATTGGAGGAAAGCTGTTTTTTCAGATTATATTCTGTGCTTTGTCTTATTAATAGCTACCCCCATGAGTAGGCACATAGCAGCCCAATCTCTGCAACTCAACCTCTTAGTGACTGCAGATGTTCCATGGCTCAGGGAGGCAGGGCCACAGGATGGAACTGAAGGCTAAATTGAGCTCCCTTCCTTATCTAATAATAATCATGGCCATGCAAATCTTCCCACAAATCTCATCGCTTTAGTCCCATTGCCAGGACTCATTCCACGGCAGCGTAAGTTATAAAAGTGATTTAGGGAGAATAATCCCACACAATTTGATCCCCTGACCTTTAAGACATTTTTACTACCCCAGAGTAGATTTCTATAGAAAACAAGAATGCCCAGAAATAGAGATGGAGCCCTAGAAATATGCCAGTAGCCTGAGCAGATTTTGCTACTCAGATATTCAGACATTGAATATAATCCAGACATTCAGGACTTCTGCTCCCTCTTTAGAGAAGAAATGCTCCATAGTGATTCTTATTCTATCAATGTTAGAACACTATATAATTAGAACATTTTCCAAAATCTATGAACTGTGAAAACACACAGTGGGAAGAGGTACTTCTGGATGGCCAAAAGTTAAAAAAAAAAAAACACTGGATCTAGAAATTCCTTAATTGCTAGGCCTGAGCAGATCTTTTCAAAGAGAGATAGATGGCTACTAATTAGGTGCCAATTGGAAGTGGGCAAGGAACCAAACAAGAGGAGGCAATCTATCTTTCTACACTGCTCAAATTAGCAGGAAGAGTCAGATCATTGGAAAAGCTTTGCTTTGAGTGAGACTGTGATGTGCTGGTAAGATTCACACCACTCCTAATACTATATATAATCTTAACTCTTACTTCATTTTGTTTCTTGTCCTTCGGTTTTTTGAAAATTTGGGGGAAGTCATAAGCTGTGTATTTATGCCGAGGTCAACTAAAAACAATAATTTGATGAGGTACAAATTGAATCCCCTCCTGTCTAGCTTAAAATACACAGTCAACTATTTAGACTGAAGAAGGATAACTGTAGAAAATATCCCCTATCTCATTTGAGAAAATTGTGTATCCTCTTCTCCCCTTTACACAAGTCTATTATCTCATGGCAACATTTCACATTGGAGTCTAGCTCCCTCTTCCATAATTGCCCAAACTGCTACACAGCAACCCCCGAAAAGTAAGTTAGCCAAGAAATTCAATATGGAAAAAGAGCTGACAAAGGAAGACATGAACTTCAAAGTAGTCAACCAAGGTGCTTTATTTTATTGTCTATGCCACCACTTGACTATAAGCTTCATAAAGTCAGAAATATTGCCTCTTTTGTTCTCTGTTGAATCCCTAGGTCTCAGAACAGTGCGGGTTGTATAGTATCTTTATCAATATTTGTTGAATGAGTGGAGAAATGAACGTACAAATATTGGGAGTTGTTCAAAAGTTCTTTGGTTGAGTGGTCAAATAAATTTTGACCCACTATTTTAGAGAAAAAAATCCTTATCATCTTCAGTGAATAACCTCATTAGTCACAGAGGGGGAAAGAAAAAAAGAATTGTTTGTTGTGTATCTCATCTACCAAAATAAGTTCAATGAGGACAGAGATGTTAGCCTGGTTTGGCCACTGCATATTTGTAGCACCTAACATGAGGTAAATGTTTTTTGGATGGATGCTGACTGGCTGGATGGATGGATGGCTAGATGGATAAGTTTAATGAGTGGTTACCATATGGAAAGCAAATTGTTAGGTCCTTTCTCCACAAACTGAGATCTGCAAGGATGGGCTGGAATTCTTGATGACACACAGGGACCCATGTTGTTCCCTTATGTCTCCCAACCTCCAGCTTCAAAGACATGGTATTATTCATCATGGAACTGGACTCTCACCTGGCCCAAGAGGTGGAGCAGATGAAAGAGTTTCCCTCAGAAGCAGTAGGAACTGCTGGACCAGCTCTCAGGATAAGCCTGTGGATAATGAATGGCGTACATATGTGGCAGCAGCGCCAGGTATCATGTACACATCTCCCAAGCTAAAAAGGACATGCCTGTTGCTTCATTCTCACCCTCCAAATATCTCACAAACTGTCTTCTGTGGTTTGTTTTAACCCAGAACTATGCAAGGAAAGGAATTCTCGGGCAGTGCTTTTCAAACGTTTTTTATCTCACAGCACACTTGAAGCTATAGTTAGACTTTCATGGCACATTTAATAGGTTGATCCAAAAAAAGAGTAAAAAAAAAAAGAATATACTTACTGTGCTTTGAAATTCTTTTTAAAATAATTTAACTAATGATGTTTAAAATTTTTTCATGGCATACCTAAGTCCCTCTCATGGCACACCAGTTGAAAAATCACTGCTCTAGGGAATGCAGTTCCACTAAGTTGACATAATACAAAATCGCTCCAACTTGATTAGTCTTCTAGCACCTACCTGTCACCCACCAAACTGACTTCTCTGAAGTATGACAAGCAGGAAAGTGAGGATGAGCATAGAGAGAGGAAAGAGAGGCTCGGCGCCTGTGGCTCAATTGGCTAAGGCACCAGCCACGTACACCTAAGGTGGCAGGTTCGAATCCCCAGCCCGGGCCCACCAAACAACAATGATGGCTGCAACCAAAAAATGGCCGGGCATTGTAGCGGGTGCCTGTGGTCCTAGCTACTTGGGAGGCTGAGGCAGGAGACCCGCTTGAGCCCAGGAGTTGGAGGTTGCTATGAGCTGTGATGCCATGGCACTCTACCCAGGGGGATAGCTTGAGGCTCCATCTCAAAAAAAAAAAAAAAAAGAGAGAGGAAAGAGAGTGAGAAGTAAGAAGGAGGTGGCTCAGTGCACGACTCAAGATGATAAGAACAAGAAGGAAGAATAGAAGAAGAGCCCCTTGGCTTCTTGCAACATACAAAAGAATGATTAAATAATCATCTAATTAATTATCCAGGCTTAGAACAAACATCAATGCACAGAACATCTTAACTAAAAGATTGTTATGATGGCTCTCAAACACCACGCCAAATCTACTGTGACATACCTGTTAAACATAGATCATCCAGTGAAAAACAGAGCGTGGGGGGGTCCCAGTTACCTGCCTTAGCATATCTACTGAGATCTTATAAAATTTCCCAAACTGCATTCCAGGAAGAGTCTATAACTAACATTTCAGCTTAGGCTTGAGGAAGACTGTCAAAACCTTTAAGCTGAAAGATAAAATCTTTCTCTAATATTTTGAGTATTTGGTCTCATTTTCAAGTGTAGTCACCAGCTATATCTACTCCAATCCTCTAATCCCACCACTCCCTTAAGGGAACCCATAGTTCAAGGCTTCCTGGAATCCCTGGGGAGCTGAGTCAGCTCCTGAGAAAGCCTAAAAGATAATAGAGGAAAAACAGAGAGCATCAGTGACTACACTCCAACCACTTGGTCCTCATTAGGCTGGGTCCAATTATTCTCAGGACATGGGTCACAGCTTATTTTCATATGTCCGTGACACTGTGACTCATGTTCTTGTTGAACTTTCAGGCAGGAAATCTCTATCGGTGGTAAATTACAACCAAGTGTCTTTCACTTTATTACCTCATGACAAAAACAGGCAGAAGAAGAGCACCATTGTTCACATTTCCTGGGTACAGGATACGGTGGAAAGATGGAATCAAAGAAATGTGAAGCAAAACAAACTTGGAGTTCTCTCCTCCAAGAGAAACATGGCTCCCCACAAAAATCGGTAAGATCTGTACACATTGAGATTGAGCCTTCAGGGTGGGGGCGTTTACATGAAAAGAGGCAAAAAACAAAAGATGGTCTATAAGGGAGTAGCAAAGGGTTTAAAACCCAGCACTCAGGCAGATGAGTGGACTGGGGATAATTTCAGAGATGCAGCTCCAAGGTGCACTTGTAAAGTGGTCAAAAGAAACTAACCCATTGTGTTGACTCTGTGGAGGTTTGGAGAAGGGCAACGAAATTACAAGTTAGTAAGTCTTAGATCACATGGAAAAAAAATACTGCAAGGTTGGCAGAGTCCACCAGGAATACCCAGAGGACAGGTGGTGATATGGGCTTTGTATATACAAGCACTATGGTTTCCCATAATGATTGAGAACAGTTGTTGTCAAACTGTGACCCTCACACCAGCAGCATCAAGGAACTTCTTATAAATGCTAATTCTTACTCTTTACACACTAACACACACATACACAAATGACTAATTCTGGGGGTGGGACCCAAATCAAAGTGACTCCAATGCCTACAAACGTTTGAGAACCACCAGCTTAGAGTGCATGAATTAACCGTGGCTCAGAAACACTGCTACAACCCAATGTCTGGTTCTGTTTCCATGGTCTGAAAATACACAGCAGATAATTTAGCTAGCTACCCAGGTAGCTACCTGTTTTGGGGAGAAAGTGCCCTAGCCAGGCTGATTAAGGCCCTCCTGTCCTCTTGGCACCATATTTTGATTTTTACAGATCCGTCACCTGTAGGGTATTTGGGGCCTGAGCTAACACCCTAGTCTGAAACCAGATGTTCATGAGCCTCGTCGACAACACTGCTCTCTCATGCTCACACCATCAAAAAAAAAAAAAAAAAAAAAAAGTCAACCTCTTCTAGAATAGAGTCCCTTAGCATCAAAAATAACTATGCTGTTCTAGTGTTGCCTAGAATGAAGAGCAGGCCCCTGTTTCCTGTGCCTCCCCTTCACAGTTTCTGAACACACTTCCTGGTTCTCATACTCCCTTACTAAGTATCTGAGAAAGAAGCATCTCAGGGGGAGCTTTCCCAGACCCAGCAGGACTTGCATTGGGACTACAGGATAAGAAAGGTACAGAGAGACAAAGAGGAGCAACGGTGGGGAAAGCAGAGATTCCATATTCCTGTTCAGAATGGGCAGGGACCAGAAACAGAGTGCAAAGAGGAGTGAGGCTGGGATTTAGAGTATCTTCAACTCTTGATGAAGAGTTTAGATTTGAGTCATTCCTCAGAGGAGCCAGTGTACATGCCAGAGTGAACAGGTGAAGAGGCAGGAAGGCCTTATCATTTAGAGATCCTGTGAGGTCCCCAGGACACTCTGAGGCAGGTTAGCGAAGAAATCTCACCATGTGATTGCAGCCGGTTCTTCTTATGAAATCTTGAACCTGAGCATACCTCCTAAAGTTGGGTTCAATACTTAACTCTAGTAACTCCACTGTGGCCTCAAGTTAATATAAACCACTAAAAGAGAGTTGATTTTTTTTCTTTTTTCATCAAAGAAAGAAAGTTATGGCCAGGCATGGTGGGTTATGCCTGTAATCCCAGTACTTTGGCAGGTTGAGGCTGGAGGATCACTTGAGGCCAGGAGTTCAAGACCAGCCTGAGCAACACCGAGACCCCGTCTCTACAGAAACTAGAAAAATTACCCAGGCATGGTGGTACATGTCTACAGCCCCAAATACTTGGGAGGCTGAGGCAGGAGGATAGCTCCAGCCAGGAGTTTGAGTTTTGATGATGCCACTGTGCTCTGGAGCTGTCTCAACACAATATAACACAAATTAAAAAAATAAAAAGAAAGAAAGAAGAAAAGAAAGAAAACTATGATTAGGCTATGAATAGCCCCTGACAGTGTCTTCATGTAGGAAAAGCTCCAAAAAGACTTGGGTTTTGAGGCCTCACTCCACCTCCCGCTGTTTGACATTAGACAAGTTATTGAACCTTTCTTAGTCTATTTCTTCATCAACAAATTAGAGACAACAATATATCATCACCAAGCTGTTGTAAAGATTAATTGAGAAAGCAGACGTGAAACACCTAACACTCAGCTGCATCCTAGTAGGGACTCAATTTATATCATGCGAATCTAAACATGAAAATTCTGGAAACAAGAATACTGCATCCATCAGACCTGGAATTTTCAAACATCTGGAGGAGAGATAAACAAGGTCACAATCATCAGCATCCATTGCCTACACCCACGTTACAGCATGGAAATTATATTATACTTGACCACAGATATTGAAAAACATCTGGGGAGTCTGGTCACTGTTCCAAAAATTATCATTTTATGGACATATTTGACTCTCAAAAGAATGGTAAAACCAACTGCAGAGCCATCGTGACTTCACCTCCACTTGAGCTGGGCATGTCCACAGTAAAGCAACACACCATCCAGGGCCAACTCAATGCAAAGCCCCATCCCCTAGGAGCAGGTGTGTTGCCTTCAGGTTCCCCTGGCAATTATCTGTGATTGGTTCTCTTGGATGGCTTGCTTTGTACTGCCAGGATGAGCTCATGGAAGTGACAGGTGACTTGAATGCACCCATCAACCCTAAGTAATTAAAATCCCAAGTAGATGAGAGAGCTCCGTTCCACAGGCACTAGTCAGCACACCATGGCCTCATCAAGGAGTTCCTACTTTCTTTGCAAAGCAAAACTGAGCATCCTCTCTACACATCCAAAGCAACATTGACTCAGGTGAGGTCAGGATTAGGAGAAATCAAAAAAAAAAAAAAAAAGCAAACCTATAGAAGTGGGGCTAGACTAGAGGCGCCCTAGAGAGACACATCGAAAGAAATGGTAGCCTTATCGTGCAGGAAAGCATGAGGGGCGGCCACTGTTGGGACATGTTTATAGGATGCAAAAACTATTCCTCAGATGTCGCGGGCTGGCATATACAGCCAAGAGGCCCTGGAAAGCCCCCAGCTGATGGAAATCCCTTTCCTCCATTGTTTTTACTCTATCCACTCCCTTCTTTTCTGTTGGCTTAAATTGCAAAAAAAAAAAAAAAATTGAAATTACTCTTTTTGGTGCTAAAGACTCTTAGGGTTACTTTTAGAATAAGTTACTTATAAAAATGAACAAAACCACTTATTTTTTAAAACCCCAGTCTTCACACAGGGACATCGATCCCCTTTGTTTGATAAACATTTCGTTCTCCCACTTTGCCTTCAGTGACTGAGCCAGTATGGTTTCCCCTCCTGAAACACCTGCTTCCTTCTCTGCTGTTAGATTGATTCTCCTTCTCTTAATGCCCAATAAAATTCCCCAGTCACCACAAAACCTTTACTGACTGCTTCACCCAGACAGATCATTGCCCTTCTCAGAATCCCTGCTATGGCCTTCCCCAAATGTGTTCCACAGAACATGAATTTAACCCTCAAGTTTAATTTCCCTGTTTACTCCTCGAGAACAAAGAAATTTGATAAGTGCTTCCTATGACAGCCACCTTTAAGAAAGTCACAGTTCACGGTTGCACATTAAAGACTCTGAAAAGTCCTTTTCTGATTTTCCCCTCCTTTTTGGACTTCTTAAATTCTTTTTCACACACAGGCATCCACAACGGTCCTTACCATCTGAGGAATAAACCCACAAAACTTGCTGTGAAGAGCGCATTTTATAGCAGCACACTTGAAACTCATTTCTTTAATAAATCCACTTGTAGAAACACACTTGTCATAATTTAGGCTGACCTTTGACCTATTGAACAGTCTAGCAAGATAAAGTTAAGTGTTAATGCAAAATAAAATTTATAGAAAATAAAAAAGTCATTTAGCTACCGGTGGGAACACACCAAGAACTCTGGTGCATGTTGTTATGTAAACTTCACCGTATCCTCTTTTCAGAGCATACTACCGTATCCTGTCAATTGTCTTTTGGGGTATGTTAAAAAAAAAATTTCTCCCCAACTCTCTGCATTTTTGCCTGATAAAACAGGAACTCAGATTTGTGAGAGGTTTGGAAGAGATAGTTTCTCCCCTCCCTCTAGCCCTGCTCATTCCTGGGGACACAGGGTAACCCATCCTATCAGTGCTACTGAATAACTTTTGAGCCTTTCTGAGACCTCCTTCGGGACAACCTACTGGAATTGTGCTCCCAGGTGGAAAGTCAGCTCACCAAGATGGAGCTGCTGCCCCTGCAGCTGTGTGGTAGGCTTGTGCCAACTGGATAGGGGGTGAGTAAAATTAGAAAGTTAGACTGTAACTACCTGTACACATGCACCCCAGTGCTGATAAACCAGAAGCAAAATTGACATATTTTACCCTAAGTTGGATTATGCATCTATTTCTCAACTTGCTCAGAATTTCAAAGAGGAATTGGAATCCCTGAAATAAAACCCAACATATATGAGAGCACAGGTCACCTTATATCTCACTATCTCCCACGGTGCAGGACCCCGTGCTTTCCCCCAAGGTGGTGTTCAATAACTATTCAGTGAATAAGTAGTAAGAAATTAACATTTCTGATTAATGTTTGTTCTTCACCACATCTGGCAAATGGTGTCTGCTTCTGAGTGGCTTCAAAATGTCATGCTGTGGCAAAGAATGAGACAAAGACACAATTCCAGGTAAAATATGACAAGTCAGAGATTCACAACAAGAGCTAGAAGAATTTTCTATTTTCTGGGGGGTTTATTTATGTTCTGACTCTCTCTATTGTCTGGATTTTTAAACAGTTCAGAGATCTGCTGATGACTGAGATGTGTGTGGCAGACCAGATGGCAAATTTGGGCATCTGTGACTGTCCTAAAATCTGAGATCTGTAATTCACCCCCACACAATTCCTAACAGCTTCACAGGCAATTGGTATGGGACCAACTGAAACTTGAAGACACTGAAAGGACATTTTTCCCCAAAACATCTAATCCACTGGATCACCATGGTGCCTGAAATTCCCATTACTGGGGACACTGTGCTAGGATAAAGCACCATTGGTGTATTCATGTAGATTGCAGGTAAATTAGCCGGCACTGAGCTAGGAGTAGACTCTGAAAGAAAGGAATGGAACTAAAAAAGGAAATGTTTTCAGGGAACAGAAAGAGTCAGCATTAGATACAGTGTAACGTAACAAACTGTAGCTCTGGAGCCAGACTGCTTGAGTTTAAATCCCACCTCTACAAACTACTAGCTCTGTGACAATCCAGAAGACACTAACCTCTCTCAACTTCCTTTACTTTAAAATTGATATTGGTAAGAAATAAATGTAACAGAACAGAGCCAGACAGAACAGAACATGTAAGTGCCATTTATTGTTAGAGAGGAAGAAGTCACTTTTTAGCAAAAGCAATTCAGGATAGCATCCTAAGACTCTGAAATCCAACAGAGGAGGCAGGTGGCTCCTGGGACAGTCACCAGAAAGAAGAAAACTTTTATCAAAGAATAGCAGAGATGTCTGCCATCTGTGTGTCACCAGCCCAATGGCTTCCCGGGACTTTATTTAAGCTTATTTGTTTTAGATAGGAATTTGGATAGTATGCACACCATTCAAAGATATTCGGTTCTTAAGAAATCATCATTAGCCCTTTTTATAATAGCATTCCATTCAACAAAAATTTGAACACCTAACATGTACGAGTCAGTTTTCTAGCTCATCTGTAAGAGAGAGAAGATGTATCCTGTATCAGTAATGAGCAGATCATAAGTGAGATCCTGAAAAGAAAAAGAGTTAAAAAATCCAGAAATAGAAATGAATAGTGATAAAATAGAAATAGAAAATGATAGTGATAACAAAAGGTAAGCTAAATACCTAAGTGAACAAAATAATTTTTCAAGGGTTGACAGCTCAAAAAAACAGAATATATATTTTCTGGAAGCCTGATGTGCTTCCTTGCAAAGGATATGTTTAGCTCTTAAACAGCAGAATTAATGGAATATTGTCTTAGGGCTAAAAGAACAAAAAGTGGATCCTAATGTCAAATAGAGTGGCGGGTATTGGGAAGGCATTCAATAAGTCTTTGCTTGTAATAGGCATAAATGATACGTGTGTGTGCGTTAAATGCTAACTAGAATTTAGCTTACAATGATTAGACACAATGTCATAAGATCTTGAACTTCCAGGGGAGACAATGGCCAGGATCAAGGACAGAATTCAGTCTGTGCTTCCAACAAAATAAAATATAAATACTGTTCCAAAGACAAAAATTAGAATTGGATTTATTGTTCAGGAGGTGAAGAGGATTTGCAGCAAATCTTACTCACAATACCTTGGTTTTGCTTCGCCTGAAAGCAGGCCTTGAGACACAGGTTCAGGTAGGTCAGGGTTCAGGTAGTTTATTTGGGAAGTAATCCTGGGAAGTGATCCCGGCAAGTGGGAGTGAGGGAGTGGGCAGGAAGGAGGACATGCTGATTGAGGAGGCCTTGTTGAAATCACTGCTCTATGTAAGTGGACGTGATTCCAGCAGGAGCTCCTGAGAAGCATTTGGAATGTTTCCTGGGATTGTTTACCTAAGACGGTAGTTCTGAACCTTCCTAATGCTGTGGCCCCTTAATAGAATTCCTATGGATCGAGAACCACAGGTTGAGAACCGCTGACCTAAGAGATGGAATTCTGGGCATTAATCCTCCGGCCACCCTCCCCCCTTGGCTAAAGTTTGACACCAAGGGCACCACCGCCACATGCTGGGGTTTCACCTGGAGCCTCCCAGCGTGGGAGAACATACTGGGACAGAAATCAGTTGTATACCATGAAGAAGAAGATAGAGAAATGGAGGATCGAGGCTATTCCATACACAGTTACCAAAGATCAGTGGATTTCAACAGAAAGAACAGCAGAAAAACTCTGCCTCTCCCTGCAAAGGTTGCTTCTTGCCTTCGCTATAGCTGTTCCTCCGCTCCTTCCATAGGGTGACAATTCACGTTTTTCTAATGAGCCTGGCAGACTAAGCTCACCCAGAGCAACCCCTGCACTCCTAGAACACCCCTGCACACATTGTGTATACCCTGTGTGTGTGGTCAGCTCAGAAGTTACCTGGGAGCTTGCTGGTCTTATGCTCTGATTATAGAATTTATTTTTTGGCATGCAGAAATGTTTGGTTTTTATGTGATTTAACATATTGGCCTTTTGTGATTTCACATTTTCTGCAATATTTATAAATACCTTATCCTTTTAAAAACTCTTTACCCTTTAATGCTTATACACTTGATCCATGTAGAATTTTATTGTGCAATATGACCTATATTGAGCCCCCACCCCACCCCCCGCTTTTTCAGAAGTTTAGTAGGCAGTTTCCTTATGTTCCCATTTATTAAATAAGTCCATCCTGGAAAAATCACCCAGAAGCACCCATTTAGCATGACCTAAATTCTTCTTTTATTTGACTTTATTTCTGAATGTTTATTTTGTTCCCTTGATCCCTACTTTTTTAATGATTCTAGCTTTTACAATGTTTTAATTTCTGAGAGGGCTAGTTTACCCTGGCCACTTTCTTTTTTTTTTAGAACCAGCCTCAGCTGGTCTCTCATCATCCAGGTGGTAACTTAGGTTTGAGTTTGCTCTAATGATAGAGGCAAAGATTTGAGAAAGAGAAGAAGCATCAAAGCCTCTTTTTTGGTTTTTTTGTTTGTTTGTTTGTTTTGGGTTTTTTGTTGTTTTGTTTTTTGAGATAGAATCTCACTTGTGTTTGGCATCATAGCTCACAGTAACCACAAACTCTTGGGCTCAAATGACCCTCTTGCCTCAGCTTCCCAAGTAGCTGGGACTACAGGTGCCCACCACACTGCCTGGCTATTTTTTAGAGATAGGGTCTCGCTCTGGCTCAGGCAATCCACCTGCCTCAGCCTCCCACAGTGTTAGGATTATAGGCGTGAGCCACCGTGTAAAGCCTCTTTTGAAATCATACCAGCTAAAATTAATGATCATACAGCAAAATTTTAAAAAGCAAGAATAGCCAAGGGCAAACTAGCCCTCTCAGAAATTAAAATATTGTAAAGCTAGAATCAGTAAAAAAGTAAGGATCAGAGCAGCACCAGTGGCTCAAAGGAGTAGGGCACCAGCCCCATATGCCGAAGGTAGTGGGTTCAAACCCAGCCCCAGCCAAAAATTGCAAAAAAAAAA
>CAUYQV010161315.1:0-43548 GCA_963574575.1 Galagoides demidoff
GGGCACCCAATCTTGCGTATTCTCAGTTGACACAGTTCAGTAGGGTCTACCTTAATCTCCAGCTCCAGGGAGCGTGCCATGGCCATGACCCTAGCTGGCCTGGCCAGTCAGAGGGCTGAGTTATTCTGGTCACAGGGATTAATGATTAATTCACAGGCAGGGAAACCTGTGAGGTCCTGGCAGCTCACCTCCCGGCGCATGAGCTCAATTCCTCCTGACAGCACAAGCAACTGCCGTGCTCAAAATGGAACCGGCAGCTTAGAAACTTCAGCTCCCTTCCCTGCTCTACTTTCTGTCTCCCCAGACTCACAGCCACACTCCTGGCATAGGCCCAGACCTCCCTCCTCTGGAGTCTCCCCACAACTAGTCTAATTGGGAGGTTTCGGGAAGTCCCATGGGGACATCCTGCCCAACCCCTCTCTGTCTAAGAGAAGTTTGCAAAAATAGGAAGCAGGATCCCAGGAGCCTGGGGATACCAAGAGACCTGTTGTGGGTGAGCAGAGGGGAGAGATGGTTATAGCCTGGAATGCAATTCTGACAGGACCCACTTGGGACTGAATGCAGCAGGCAGTGATAATAACACTACATTGCCTCCAATCTTAGGCACCTCCAATCCACAGATGCACTGTATACAAGAAACACTATCCAAGATGAAGCAAACCCTGTTACATTACTAGCCGTACACTCCTATGGTACATTCCAGACTGTTGTTAATGGTGAGAATGTCTTAGCAGCAAGAAGAGACAACAATAACAAAAATTAACTTTTATTGAGTACATAACATTTAAACGTTAAGTTTTAATTAAGTTTAATTTTTAACTTTAATGATCATATTTCCTTGATATTAACCCATTTTTAACCCTAGATGTTAACTCATGCATTAACTTATTTTAATCTTTACCACTACCTAATTAAGTAGTATTTATGCCCATCCAATGACTAAGGAATCTGAAGATTAACCAAGTTACAGCTAGCAAGTGATGGAGTGGGGATTTGGGAATCAAATTAAGGTCTGTCTGAATCTAAAACCCATATTTTCTTTAAAACAATCTTTGTTGATATATAATTTACATATCAGAAAATTCATTCATTCTTAAGCATATAGTTTTATGATTTTTAGTAAATGTGTAGCATTTCAGTTATTATTCCCTCCCAGCTTTGCAGCATCTCATCACCCCATGCTCGTTGATCGTCACCCTCACGCTCGGCCCCAGGAAGCCACTCACCTGCTTTCTGCCCCTGTAGAGTTTTCTTTTCTGGACGATTCACTAACAGAACTGTGCGACCTGGGCCTGCACACCTGACTTCTTGTCACTCTGCACACTGTGAAGATCACCCAGGCTGTAGCAGGTCGTCTCTCATCCCTTTTTTATTGCTGAATTGTATTCCATTATACAAATACACTGCATTTTATGTATCCATGCGCTAATTGATTGACATTCGTTATTTTTACCACTTTGGGGCTATTATAAATAATGTTTGTATGAATATTCATGAATATGTCTTTGTGTGAACATATGTTTTCATTTCTTTTGGGTAGATTCCTAGGAGTGAAATTGCTGGGTCGCATCGTAAGTTTATATTTAACATTTTAAGAAACTGCCAAACTGTTTTCCAAAGCTGCTGCACCATTTCACATTCCCACTCAAGCCCATACTATTAAATACTACTACATCCTACCCTGAAGCCAAACGGGAATTCAGACCTGTCTGAGAACGTGGAGAACAGTGAGCTCGGCCCCTGGGACAAGTGCACGAGGGCGTTTGCTGGGGCCTAAGAAGAAAGCAAGGAGCTCAGATGCCCTGTGAGAGAGAGAGAGAGGGCGGAGTTGGGGCGGCATCCAGCTGCAGGGCTCCTGGAACAACTCCCAGAGGAGGCAGGTGGAGAAGCTGAAGGCTGTACTTCCATGAGACTCTAGTACTGCAGTCCCCAAACTCCTGGGCCATGGGCTGATGCCTATCAGTGGCCTGTTAGGAACCGGCTGTACACAAGAGGTAAGCGGCAGGTGAGCATGAATTTCCACCTGCCTTTACAGCCGCTCCCCGTCCCTGACATCACTGCCTGGGCTCAGCCAATCTCAGCATTAGATTCTCACAGGAGTGGGAGTCCCACTGTAAACTGCACAGAGGAGGGACCTGGGATGTGCTCCTTAAGAGAATCTAACACCAGATGGTCTGGGGTGGGGCTGAGGCCGTGATGCTGGCACTGGGGAGTGGCTGCAGATACAGATTATCAGCAGCAGAGGTTGGATGCACAAAGACCATCTGCTAAACCAACTGCTTTCAGGCTACATCAAAACCTCCCCCCGCTCCTGGGTCCATAAAAAAATAGCCTTCTGTGAAACTGGTCCCTAGCCCCAGAATGTTGGGGACCACTGCTCTAAGACAAAGCCCAAGGTGGATGGCTTTGGAGCGTGGAGAGTAGAGTCCATTCCTGAGTGGGGGACAGAGGGTGTCTCTCCATTGCTCTGCAAATCTTTAGTGTTGGCAACTTGGAAAATATCAGAAGACCGAGCCTATGGCTTTGTGATAGATGGCACCGTGCAGAGTGTCTCAAGCTGCAAACATTGACAATGAGGCCGAAACAGAAGGCAAGTCGTAGCAGACACTGTGGTGAGTGCAGCTGGCCCAAAGCAAGGACGCGGTAAGCCTGCCACAAGGTTTGTCAGACAGAATAGAGGAACACTGTGTGGGCAAGAGTCCCGTACATGTGAATGAGGAACAGAGCCCCCCAATGTGAGCAATTCCTGCCACTGTGACTCCACTTTACCCACAGATGTGGACGCCCAGGAGGCTGGGTGGCCGTGTCCCACAGTGGACCTGACTCTCACCTGACACTTGGGCTCCGCAGACGCTGCAGCTCTGGCTTCCCTCCCATCAGCCCTGAGCCCTCCACTCACCCGCTCACAGGACATTAAGGACACTCTGTGACCTGGAACGTGCAATAATTCACTTCAGAAACAATCATTTCCTCTCCACATAACTCAACTCCATAAATCAGGCTCGCTGGAGAAAGATGAATCACAAAATTCGTGCCGGGACAAGAGCTGTGATAAGGGGGTGAAATGCAGGGAAGGTCCAGGTGTTTTCCTCAAAATGCAGCCTGAGCTTTGCAGCCGAACACACCTGAATTAAGCTTCCAGTACTGCCACTGACCAGTGACACGACCTTGGATAAGTCTTGTTACCTCTTTATATCAGGTTTCCTCTTGGTGTAAATGAGCAAACCACCTCACAGGCCATCGGGAGGCCTACAGACAATGTATTCAAAGAGACTGGCACAAAAATAGAATTTTTTTGAAAGGATAAAAAGGGCAATGCATAGACTACCAGGAAGTTCTGTCTCCCTCCGCCAACCTGTGAATCTGTCTGCTTTAAGGATGAAAAGTCTGGAAGTGGAGTGAGCCATTCATCCTTTAATTTAAGATGGCTTTTGGCCCAGGCAGAATAATAATTATTTTTTCCACTGAAAAGCAACTGCGTTGGATGCCACATATTGATTGTGGATTAACAGGGACACAGCGAGTTGTGGAGAGTGAATTCTCCCCACACATGGAGAGGAAATCAGTGAAGCATCATAGCGGCAGGGAAACCGGGGGGCGGGCACGGAGGGGCAGCCGGCAGGAAGGTAGTCAACTGCCGCATCACAGATGAAATGTTTCCAAGTCCCACCTGTGACCCTGACATTGCCGTGGATAGAGTTGCCCATGAAGCCTATGTTAGGATATTAGAGGGATCCTCTCCCTACCTCTCAGCATTCCAAAGGAGGAGCAGTGGCCCTGGAGCCCACCCTGAGACGAGGACCTCCCGGGCCCCCAGGCCAGGCTAGAGGGACCTGGAAGAGATGAAGAGAGCCAACAGCAGGGACCCACAGGGCGAACTCCTCAGAATAGCAGCCCTCGGCCCCTGCTGGTAGCTCCTCCTGCAGGCTGCCCACGGCGCTCAGGGTTTACAGATACAGTGGTAAGTAGGGGGTCAATGGGCAGGGAAGACACATGGGATCCTAGGAACAGAAGCAGAAGTTCCTACAGACAGAGCACAGTCCCAGGTGGCCCACTCAGATCTACAGCCCCAACATCAAGAGATGCAAACTCAAGGGGGCAGTGGGGCAGGTGCTGACCCCACCTAAAAGAGGCAGCCACTCCCATCACTGCCCAGGCACCTATGCAGGAATTTGGATCTGGCATGGCCAGGATTTCCTGATGCTTCCAGAGAAGCTCAAATTTGGAATTATTTAGTGTGAAATCCCTTTTTTTTTTCTTTTCATTTGATGGTTTAGTTTTAAATGATGAAGAATAATAGCATGCATCACTTCACACCTGCTGGGATGGCCATTACCAAAAAGACAATGACTAGAAGCAAAGGGAACCCGTGCACTCTGTTGGAGGGACTGTGTCAGCACAGCCACTCTGGAGAACAGCGTGGAGGGGTGTCACAAAGCTGAACATGCAACTGCCGTGAGATCCAGCAATCTCACTTCCAGGTGGAGATCACGGGAAATCTTTCAATTTTTCAAAAGCCAGGAACTAACTTAAAATAGTTTTGTTTTGTTTTGTTTTTTTAAGTAAGACTATCAATCCAGACAAATTGTGATTACGGGCCACAATGGCCGGAGGCTTTCAGTCTTGCAACCCAGCATTAGCCAGTATTGCTTTGTTGGGTTTTTGCTTGTATCAGAAACTATCTGTACTGAGACATAAGTGACAAATAAAAATGGCATACATTTAGGATGTAAACTTGGTGTTTGATGCACATACACTCTGTGAGATAATCGTCATGCGGCCATCCTCGTTCACAGTCCCCATTTCCCTTTCTTTCTTTGTGGCCAGAACACTTACGATCGACCATCTCAGCCAAGTTTTAGTCTAGAGTACAGCATTGTTGCCTGCAGTCACATCACTATGTGTCTGATCACCAGAACTCATTCATCTCACATAACTGAGACTTGGTCCCTCTTGGTCAACATCTTCCATCTCCCACTCCCCACAACCCTGCCTCCATGGACACTCCTGGAGGACACTGTGTTAAGTGACAGGAGCCAGGCACAGGCACAGAGGGACAAACACTGGTTGATGCATTTACGTGGGGACTCTAATCTCCAGGCTCATGGCAGCAGACAGCAGCCTTTCTCTGTTTTGAAGGATAGTTTGCACTGCCCTTTCTCCTCGAGTATAAACTTCCGGCAGCCAGGAGCAAGAGGTTAACCTCTCAGCCTCTCAGACAGTCCTGAGCACACGGCCAGACCCAGAGTATGAACGACACATCACTGCGGTATAAGTTACACCTGTACCTTTGGAACCAGACCCAAGCCCAGGTTCATCATGTTGCACCCGCACACATGGTGCACAGAGCATCACAGGGTCCTCCGGCGCACGTTTTGGTTCATGTCACCATTTATCTGGGCACATTATTAGAAATAACAATGCCAGGTCTCAATTGGCCCACTGGCAAAACAAAACAAAAGTCCAAACCCTCATATTCAGTAAACCAGGAGCATGTTTGCTGCAAAGGGACTATGGGAATGTTTTGTTTTGCACAGCATTTAAAAAGATAAGTTGAATTGAATTTCTAGTCAATATATAAAAGCCAGAGATTTTATATTAAAATCTGTACCTCTGAGTTCTCTTAAGAAATCAGCTCTGAGCTCTGAGCTGACAGTCCCACACAGAACAGCAGGCCTGCGGCACCCCACCCAGCCTGGCCCCTGCTGATGCTGTCCTACAGGGTGGAGGGAAGTGATCCAGGATAAAAGCCTCAGAGGCCAATATGGAAACTTGCAGGCTCTCTGGAATCTCCTGGTTTTGCCCTACCCTCCCCTGGAGGTGATTCACAACCCTACAGCTGCAGCAAGACTTGTAAAGTATATGTCTGATCACATTAATTCTTAAGTCAACACTGAGCAGTAACTTCCAGCTCACTCAGAGGGAAAGACAGTCTCCTGAAGGGTCCCAGGGTCAGCTGGCCCAGCCTGAGATGGGCATTTTCAATCTCCTGCTTCTCTCTCCCACTCCCGCCCTCTGTGTCTGCTCCAAGTGGACTCTTCACTGCATTTACTGCACCAAGCACACCTTGCCTCAGGGCCTTTGTACTTGCCATCCCCTCTGCCTGGAGCACTCTTTCCCAGACATCCTCACCACCTGTTCCCTCATCCCAAGGTGAGGCCCTGGTTGGAATACTCAGAATCACAAATCCAGTCCTTCCCCAACAGGCTCTGTTCCTTGTTTCATTTTTCTCCATCATGCTTTCTACTCACACAGGTATTATACAAGTAAATTACTTTGTTTACTATTTTCTTCCTTCAACGTCCCATCAGAAATGTGTGTGTCTGTGTCTCTGTGTGTGTTTCGAAAGGCTGGGTGGCAAATCTGGTGAGCCTTGTGGGCCACACAGTGTTTGTCACAACTACTCAACTCTGTCACTGTAGAGCCAAACCAGCCATTAGTGACACGTTAATGAATGGACGTGACTCTATGTTCCAGGAACGCTTTCTCTACAAAGTAAACAGCAGCTGAGTTTGGCCTGAACGCCACAATTTACCAACCCCAGGTCTAGAATGGAGTGTCGTGCAGACAGTAAGTACTCAATAAATATCTCTGGGATAAGTTGAGCAGCTTTGAACAGCAGTCCCTTACACGTATAAAGCCTTTTCTTCCATCCTTCATTTACTCTTCACAGCCATCCCATTTTGCAGAGGAGGAACCTGAGGCTCAGAACAGCAGAGGAAACTGCCCAAGGTAGTAAAGCTAAGAAGAGACTGAGCCAGATTGGCTGCAGAACCATCTAACTCAGCACTGAGCTCCTCCCCAAGTCATCAGCAGACACACTCACAGTCGCTCCTCAAAGAGGAATCTGTAAGCATCTTGCCCGCGCAAGCTCCACTCAAGTCCAGACATCACCTTCTCCAGGCCTCGTTCCCTGCTCGTTATAGCCTAGAAGTGGCTCATACATTTTACAAGCAGAATCTCCTCCATCACCCTGCAATCATTTGCAGAGAACAAGATTCAGAAATTCTGAAAGCCAAAGAAAAACACAAGGCCGGTGTATCAGAGGGAAACAGCGACTCCTTGGGTTTCTGGGACTTTGATGGGTTTATAGCTACACAGAACAGCTAATTCTGAATTAGAAAGAAAAGAATAGTACCCATTAATTCTAAGAGCTGACATTTATGGGTGCCAGTTATGCACAAGGAATTCATTCAGCACTTTATATACATTATGTCTGAGCCTTGTGATAATCCACCATAAAATGTATTTTTGCTCCATTTCTACAGATGAGGAAAACAAGCTCCAGAGAGGTTGTCACTTGCTCAAGGTCACACGACTCCTAAGTGTCACCATCCAGATTTGAGCACCAACATTAAAGGCATGTGCTGTGGAATTAACGAGACCCCAGGACAGGTGACTCCATTCTCTGAGGGCCTCAGTTTCTTTTTTGAAATGGGTTGATAACAATGATACCAAATGACAGGTTGTGGGAAAGATTCTGTGTGTGAAACACTTGACACGGCGGTTCACACAGGAAGCCCTCTGTGAATCCTGACTGCAACTGGCACCAGGACCACAGCCAGTGCAGCCGTCACTGCCAGCTCTCTTCTCTGATGCTGAGAATCACAGGCTGTCACACTGGCTAGAGATAGCCTGGGGAAAGTACCACAACATGCGGCTGAACTTCCAAAACTCTCCAGTCCACCTCCAGCCACTCAGTGCTGCTGAGCAGTGTTCTATGTAAGAATGAGCCCCCCACAGTCAGAGCCCTGAAGACAGATGAATGACCCGGCAGCTCCACTAAATGTGGGTCTTGGGGCACCTGCAAGGCCACCACACAGATCCTTCAAACTCTACACAAGTATCTTCTCGACCTACAGTAACCTTCCCCACCTTCTCTGTACCTCTTAACATTCAGCTTGGCCATCAGCCTTGCACCAGGAGCCTTCTCTGAGCCTTCAGCCCCAGCTGGCTTAGGTTCCCCCACTCTGGCCTATAGGAGCCTGCATCTACCAAATGGGTTGATGGTCAGTGGTCACTGGTTAACCACGTGCCCTCTCCACTAAATCCTTGAGGGCAGGGACCACTGTTTGTTTTTTCTCTGCATTTCATACCCAGAGCTCAGGGCCTTGCAGAGGAGGTGCTGGGTGAAAATCAAACCAGGTTCCATTGATTGTCTACATGACCTGGGCCTACTCAGAACTTTACGTGAATCTCTCATCTAGTCCTCGTAATCAGCCTACGACATAGGTATGATCATCTCTACCTCATGGATACAGAAACAAGGCTTAAAAGAGTGAAGTGACCTGCTCATCACCACCCAGCAAGGGAGGCAAGGATTCAAACTTAAGTGATCCTGATTACAAGGTTTTCACTCTTGACCACCAGAGCAGTGGCTCTCAAAATGTGGCCCCTGCACCTGTGGTACAGCGTCACCCAGGAACATGTTAAAAACTTAAGTTCACGGCCCCCACCCTAGACATAATGGCTTGTAAACACAATGCATATTGGCCAGCAATCTGTGGTTTTTTGGTTTGTTTTTGCGGGTTTTTTGGCGGGGGCTGCGTTTGAACCCGCCACCTCCAGCGTATGGAGCCAGCACCTTACTCCTTTGAGCCGCAGGCGCCACCCAGCAATCTGTGTTTCAACAAGCCCGCTAAGTAACTGTGATGCATGTTCAAGAATGCGAACCACTCTGCTGGGGTTTACTGCCTCCCAGTACAAACCACTTCACTATTTATTGAGTATTCACAAGGAGCCAGATAGTACATTCAATGCTAAGGAGACATGGGTAAGAAAAGACCATCGCTAGCTCCTGTCTTTATGGGGCTAATTTTACGATGTTTGCTAAACAAATGTGACACTCCATCGTACTTGGAAACCCAAGGCTAGAATTCAACAGAATAAGGATGGTCTGGACCACATCTTAAGGCGTGGTGAGTATGGTGCCAAGAGCCAACATGAGTGAGAGCAGCTGTGCAGAGGATGCTGAAGCCCCCAACATTTCCTTGCTTGGTTTCCCTCTCTGGCCCCATGAGGTGGCCATACTTGACGACAGCCTCTGTAATCTGCCTCTTTTGCCCATCCCACTTCCCCATTAAATTAGGGTATGCAAACTCTGCAGAATGAAGGTGGCCCACCAGCACAGAAATGAAACAGCAAAGCTGGCCACTCCCCCCAAAATTTTCATCTTAGCATAAAGACATATTATATATTATAGGCCAGCAAGCCTGGTTGTCTCTAAAACAGAAATGAAAATGAAAAACTTTTCAAGTAGACACCAGCCACTCTCCTTCTGAGAAGTTCTAAATACAAGCTGCCTACAAGTATGGCCACAGACACTGATGGCTCAGAAAATTCTGCCCTTCTCTCTCGCAGTCCCCCCAGGACCTGGGAAGTCTTTGACAAATCATTGAACCCAGTTTTCTCTGTCAAGTAATAAGAAAGTTCCTGATCACATCTAAAGAGGGAAGGAAGGTGTCTTCACTGAGGACTTACTGTGTATGAGGCCCATGGCAGCTCTCTTACATATCCTATTGTGAACTTCTATAACACTCTCTGACACAGTTAAAGTAGTATCTCTATTTCAGAAGAATATACCAGGAGTCAGAGAGGCTAAGTGACTTGCCCAAGGACACACAGCTAGTAAGAAACAAAGCTTGAATTCAACCCCAGCTCTGCTTGACCACAAAGGCCTCGCTTTTGTTGACAATATAACGCTTTATTCCTTGTTTAATCCAAAACTAAGTCCACATGCCAATTAAGAGACAGGTGTCCAGAAAAGTCCTTCACCAGGGAAAATTTACTCCATCCCCAATTTCAAACATGTAAGTCTCACTCAATAGGAGAAACAGTGTGTGTGGTACTGACTCTGAGACGAATGGAATTTGAAAGTTGGCTTCTCCTCTGACTTTGAGAAAATATTCAGAGCAAGTTTTTCTATTTTAGGCACAGTTACAACCAGAGCAGTCAAACTGAATTAGTTTGGGGGATTTTTTTTTTTATTTTTGCCTAGTCATCTGTAAACAAGATCTATTAAAATAATTAAATGCAAATTCGGTAATTTCCGCAACATTTAACTCAAAAATAGCAGATTTTATAAGAATGGGTATATTTAGCACTCAATTAGTTCTTAGCTTACTTTTGTCTAATGGCCTATTTTAAAGTCATCCTTCGAGAATGGGCAGTTGAGTCGTATGCGCTGCTGACTGCTTTATGCACTTACTGGGGGGGGGGGGAGGCGGGAATATGCCTTCCACTCTCACCTCAAACCAGAGGTGCACATCTGGGAGACTGGTTAGACTTTACCTTGTCTCCCTTCCTGTGACAATGACAATCTTTTCCTCCCACAATCCCTTCTGCGGGCACCACAGCAAAGGACAAGAGAGAATAGAAAAGTACCAAGATGCCAGGACCCCAACAGCCTCCTGGGCGTGAAGATGTGAGAAAGGGCCAGTTCTGCTGGGCATCCCTTCATCAGTGTGGCCTGGGGCTGGATGGAAGCATGGGAATAGCAGACGAGCAGGAAGGAGCTGACAGAAGGGGAAAGGCAAGCCACACCCACTGAAATCCTGGCACACAAGCCCTCTGCCAGAAGAGTGAACATCTGAGTCAGCAATAGTGCATCTGAACTGCTTGCCCTCATGCTATTTATATCCCCCACGGTACCAGGGGACACACTCAGAGAGGCCTGGCCTGCACATCCCATCCCACCTCAAATTTCTAATATTCATATCATTGTTGAAAGCCTGGTTCTCAGAAGCAGAGGTGGGACAGACTAGGGAAGAAAAATACCTAACTCCTGAGGAAATTCTCAAAGCACACCTGAGCACCTGGACAAAACTCTAGGGTTGAAATGCAGCAATAGTTATAGGACTTGCCCCCAGAGGGCTGAATTTCTCTGGGCTGTGTCCGATTTATAATCTGCCACTCCTCCTATCTCCTGCACATCCCATCCTGAACTTTAATAACTAAGTCGTTCCTGGCAGGCTCTTATCTGCAGATCCAGATCTCTTCTGTGGAGCCTTCCTATTCAAAGGTCTGAATTGTATCCGAAAACAGTCATGAGTAACCACTATTCTGCTAACATTTATTACTATTTTACAGTGACCTTGATATTTCATGCACTATTCAGTTAATCCTGTCTGAATCTCTGCAAAATTAGTCTTATCATTATACTCACTTTACGGATAAGCAGACTGAGACCCAAGATGAAAAACAGTTCAACTGGGCCAAAATCATCCAGCTAGTAAATGGTAGAGCTAGGCTTTTGTAACCTCTCTGTCATAGTAAGAGGCAGGATCTATAGTAGAAATTCCTCCCATGTAAGTCACTTGGCCATCTGAGGTTAGACTGAAACTCTGATTCAAGACCCAGATCATGGGAAGGGGGTCCAGCCACCAGAGTTGGCTGCTGTATCCCCCAACTTCCTCTGCTCCCTCCTAGACCCAGGATTCTATGTCCCCAGGGAAACCTCAAAGTTACAGTCCTTTCCATCTTAGCTCAATACTTCCATAAAAGGGCTTTGGTCTCAAAAATGTCAGGTTCACCTCAAATGTCTAATATTCATATCATTGCTGAAAGCCTGGTTCTCAGAAAAAAAAAAATTTATCCTTTCTCCTACATCCACCTATTGGTGGCTATTTTCCCTTAAAGGGCAAATACATATCTCTCTGTCTGTTCTTTTTCTCAATCTTGAAATATAGATTTTCCTAAATTTTATTCTCATTCATCCTTCTTTCTCTATTTTCACTGGTACCATTTTAGCCCAAGGCACCATAATCATCTCTCACCTACACAACTGAAGTATCCTCCTCATCTACTATGGAATTCTTCCAATCCAGTCTCAGTTCTTCATTTTTATGTACTCTGGTCTACCTCACCTATTTTCTTCAGGTCCATCTTTCAATTCGCTACCTTTCTCTGTAGCCACATCTAATTTGTTGTTTAAATTCGAATTCAAGTACATAATTTTTTTTAATTAATTGATATCTGTATACATTAATGCAAACATGGGGTACATTGTGTTGTTTTCATATACAATTTGAAACACTTTCATCAAGCTGATCAACATAAATTTCATGTCATTTGCTTAATCATTGTATCAAAACATTCACATTCTAGTTCTAGAAAAGTTCACTTGTACCCTTGTTAGACTCAAGTACATAATTTCAATGACAGTGTTCTTGATTTGTAATGTAATCTTAGTTGGCATTTTATAAAACTTCCTATTTATTTTTTATAATATCCTTTGTTTTCACTCTGGTCTCTCATCTTTTTAAAAAAAATCTGTTTGATCATTTTAAACAAACTTATTTTAAAGTCTCTTTCAGATGGTTCTATGGTTTTAAGTTCTTCAGACACTATTTCAGCTTTGTGCCTGGTAACTCTATATGAAACGCCTAATCATGGGGCTTATAATTTTTTATTAGAAGCTCATCTCTAACAGAGATTCTTTTATTCTGCAAAAGTTCTCTGAGCCAAGGGATGTAGAAATAAGTCAACAAAGGTGTCTCACTCTCTGGGTGTTTCCTTAGCCCTAGATTAGTTTATGCTTTAATTTCTTACATTAGAATTTCTTTGCCAGGTAGCTACACCCACACATAACACAGATTTGGCTTTTTAATTTCTCACCAGAGACTTTCTTTCTTCAATCTTGAGCCCTGGGCAAGCAACAACCTCCCCTGGAGCATCCTTTTATAAAAGACACCAAGTTCTAACCTTATGTAGGGGTATCAGTTGCAGTTCGACACTTCACATGAGCTCTAGTCATGTTCCCCACCTCTTGATGAGAGGTCAGCATCTGTCAGTACCAGCCTTTATACCCTAGAACCTACGTCCATCAGGAGTTCTCTCTTATTTTATGGCTCCTAATGATATCTCTTTCTTTATTTCAAAGATATACATACTGGAAATGAAATATCCAATAGTTCTGTGTGCTTTGAAGGAGGAGAGGTTCATGCCAGTTGAGTCTGCCATGTTGGCAAGTATATCCCTCCCAAGCCACAACCATCAGAATAAAACACAAATCATGGACAGGTTGGGTGTGGCGGTTCACTGGGCATGGTGGCCCACACATGTATTCCCAGTACTTTGGGAGGCCCAGGTAGGAAAATCACTTGAGCCCAAAAGATTAAAACCAGACTAGGCAAAATAGCAAGATCCCTGTCTCTACAAAAAATGAAATTATTAACCAGGCATGGTGGTAGGCACCTGCAGTCACAGCTACTCCTTGAACCCAGGAGTTCAAGGCTACAGTGAGCTGTGATTATGCCACTGCACTCCAGCCTGGGCATCAAGAGTGAGACTCTGTCTCAAAACAAAGTAAAACGAAATGAGAAGCCACAAATCCTAGCTAGTCACCCTGCACACACGTATACTTCTCATATTCACTCCTGTTTATCTTTACCTACTGTCTTTTCTTTGACTAAAAAACAAATTTTCATCCTCATCTCCAGTCAAACCCATTCTCACTCTGTAATCCAGCCATTTTGGCCTTTCTCAAACAATCCTCAAACAAAATTTCCTACCTTGGAGATTACACTCACAAATGGCACCCTCTATCTAGAATGTTCTTCCAGCCCTACCCTGAACCCCTTTTTTCTTGTTAATTTCTCCCCATTCTTTGGATCTCAGTTTGTGCCTACAGAGAAAAGCTTTCTGACCCCAAACAAGGTCAAGTCACTGGGCCATAGATTTATCCAGCACCCTTAACTTCTGCATAGCACACCATAACTGTCATTTAAATTACATGAAAAACAGTTTAATTATTGTCTTTCCATTGGCCCATAACCTCCAGAGGAAGCGTCCATCTGGTTGGACAGTGTTACACCCCAACTGCCTAGCACAAGAAACATTTGTTAAATGAATGTGAGAGCCTGCCTCCAACCCATCACCCTCACTCACAGGCACCTGAGCTCTCTGCAATTTTCTCACAAGCCTCTTCTAAAGCAAGAATGCAGTTGTCTGGGAGGCTTATTCACTGCATGATCAAAATTTGCTTCTAAGTAGCAGGGGGTCATTGAGTTCATAGGAACATATTTCCTCAAAGCAACAGCAGTTTCCTTAGTTGCTGTTTTCAAAGAAAAGCAGCAGAATGAAACTTGTAGTGCTGGGAGACAGATGTGCTGAGGCAGGTTGGCTCTTGAATCTGTCCATCTCTCTCTATGAATTGGAACTGCTTGGTCTTTTCTGGCCTCAGTTTCCTTGTTTTAAAATAAGGGAGCTGGTCCAGATGGTATATAAGAAACTGATCTGATTGTTGACAAAACTATGATAATATAAATAACCTCACTGCAAAAGGCAAGAAGTTTGCTCTTCCCTCCTCCTCCCATACCTACCGGCTATGTGGCCTTGGGCAAGTTGCTTGATCTGTCTCCTTCAGTTCTCTGTGTCTATCAACTAGAGTCAACCCCAAATCCTGTCTCCCTCTCCCTTTGCAGCCAGACTGCATCCATCAGGGGCCAGTGGGTGCCACTGAGTGCCCAGCAGCTATGAATGGTGGTTGTTAATGGCTCACAGCCACCTTCTTCTATAAGAAACTGCCTCCAGCAGAATGGGAGGGAACCATCTCCCCAGCAAGGTTTCTCCCTCCACCCCCTGGAGTAGCCCACTGTCAACAAGTAGCGTAAGAGCACAGAAAGCCAGATTCTTACTTCCAAGGGACCAGCTCAGAGCCCCACAAAGGATCAGGCCGATGACCAGCTGAATAACCACCCAGTCCTGGCCGTGCTCCTTCCCCTGAATAGTCCTGCTCTCCTCACAACCCTGCTCCTGAAAGCATCCTTCAGTCAAACCACCTGCACACTGAATTCCATCCCAAACTTTGCTTCTAGAGAACCAGCTCAAGATACAGTAAGAGTCACCCTTGCTTTGCACACCTCATCTCATGCAATGCCTACAACAGTCTATAGAACGACACACCTAGGTGACCACTGCACAAATGAGATAAGAGACCCAGAGGAATGGAGCAACTCATCTAAGGCTGAGTCGTGAAATGTCTTTATCCTGCTGAAGTAGCCATCCAGCCCCATGGACAAGCCAGGAGCCCCACAGAGGTGGGGAGAGGTGGCTCCACTGTTGGCTGCCAGTCCCTGAATCTTCCAGTGCTGGGGAAGCTGTGGCTCCCCTGGCACATCAGACCTGAGCTGAGACAAGTGCACACACATACACACACACACAGCCCTGAGCTGAGCCAAGTGCACACACACACACACACACACACACACGCACTTAGGGAGTTAGGGAGGCAAAGATGGTGGAGCAATTGAGTGGAAAATTTGGCCCAAACCAATTTCCACATCAACAGTCAGTGAAGGGGGTGATGGAGTCTCTTGGGAAGAAAAGGATTTGCCTTAAAACTTGCACTTACATAACATCTGGACATGAACTTTCTTTTTTCTTTATTCCTATTTTATTTAACAAATGTCTCATAGGCAACAGACGACGTCATTGCAGAGAATACCTTGCATTGCCTTCCCGGCATTTGTTCTCTCTACTCCTTTCACTGGTACTGCTTCTCAGTCGGGAGTCACCTCTACTCCAACCTTCAGCTGTGTGGTTTGGGTAGGACTGACCTTTCCCTTGGCTCTAAGGATTGACCTTCATGCTGCCCTCAGCTGGTGACCAGCACAAAGGAGGGAACATGCTGCCTTAGGGCCAATGTGTGTGTGTGTGAGAGAGAGAGAGAGAGAGGCTCCAGGCCTTGGCCAGCACTGCCTGTGGAGATGCTTCCTCTCCTGTGGGTGGTGTGTGCTGAAGAAGAGACTCGGCAGGTGCCGCAGCTGTCTTCACACCAGAGTGTGGTGCTACAATGACCTACCAGCAGGTCCCTGGGGTTTTATGGGATTTATGATATTGCCGTGGAAAGGCAAAGCGCACGGAAATCAAGGCTTCCAATTGCTAGATCATACCCCACCTGTATTAAGCTTCATCTCTTGTCCACTTGCAGTGATCCCCAACACCTGGGTGGTGAACCAGGCCCGGTTTGTGGCCTCCTAGGAAGTGGCCCGGACGGCATCACCACCTGGGTTCCACCTCCTGCCCCATCCCTACCCCTCACCCCCATCCATGGAGAAACTGTCTTCCGTGAAACCTGCCCCTGTTGCCTAAAAGGTTGGGGACCACTGCCCTATGCTTTAGTCAATAAATTTCACATATTATTTAAGCCAAAGTGATCTGTTTTTATATCAGTTCTAAAAGGCTTACATGATATGTATCTATTCTGTGTTCTCAAGGGAGTTAAACACTTCTAGTTAACACCTCACATGTGCTTCAATAAATTCACACCCCATAAGCTTCTCTGTGCTTTTACTTTGCCCCTTTGTTTTGTTGTTGTTTTTATTGTTGTCATTGTTGTTGCCTTCACAGTTACCTAATGAGTTGCCGATAACTCCTCCTAAGTATGGCGAAATGTTGAAAAGGTATTTAGTACAGCCCCCTCTATGTGGAATATCGATTCTGAATCTAGATTAAGACCCCACCACACACACACACACACACACACACACACACACACACACACTCGTTTGCTAAATGTAGTGCATCAGTAAAAACCCTTTCAAGTACTGTGTTGAGAAAGACTTTGAGAGAACCTGGCGATAGACATCCCAGATGTAATTAGCAGTGAAAGGGTGGAGAACACACACACTGGCCCCCTGAGGTCAAAACCGCCCCTTGAAGGCTTGCCTACAATATCTAACTCCCCTTGCAGCCAGGAAGTCCTTCCTCGTGTTCTAGCTACATAATTTATAATGCAATTTCAGCCCAGCTTTCCTTGGCCTATTCACAGTGGCCGTGAGGACTGGCTTGTCAGCCTCGCCTGACCCTTTTACATTCAGGATAAAGAGTGCTATAAAGTTGTCTTTCCATCTCATCTTTCTCCCCAGGCTAAAGGATCCCTTCCCACAGCTCTGGGTCTCCATGTAGACCAGGCATCCCCTCTCTGTATAAAATGACTGCAAAGCCCCCCCGGACCACCAAGAACGTCTGCCTCAGGCAATCTCATTTTCTACCCAATATTGGGTATAGCAAACTCCCAAAATTAAATCAAATGAAACTAAGAATGGTTTTGAAAACCTCCAATTCTCCCTAATTTAGTGCTATGAGCTGTACATTTGTGTCTCCCCCTGCACTCCCCTGAAATTCATATGTTGAAGCTAATATTCAGTGTGGTGGTATTAGAAGATGATGTTTTGTGGAGGTAAATAACAGAAGGGTGGTGCCTCCATAAACAGCATTAGTTCCCTTACAAAAAGAGGCACGAGAGAGATGATCCTCTTCTTGGCCATGTGGGTAAACAGTGAGGAAGAAGCCATCTGCAAACCAGGAAGCAGGTCCTCACTGGACACTGTACCTGTGGGCACCTTGACCTTCCCAGCCTCCAGGATTTGAGAAATGAATGTCTGCTGTTTAAGCCACCCAGGCTGCAGCCTATGGTGACAGCCTTCGTCCACAGCACGTCTACTCACATCTCCAGTGACAATCAGTAGCTTACTAAAGTTGGGCACTAATCAGCTCCTGCAAAGCATTGACTGGGGGTTACAGCAAGTGACAAGGACAGAAAAGGAGTTCCAACGCCCGCAAATGCTCTGTGCCTCCGTTTCTCTGACTCCTGCCTGCTGTTCTTTTTGTAAATTTCCTCTCCTCCAAGGTCCGTGATCTTGGTTAAGCTGAAAATCACTAAGTCTCATCCTCCCCCAGCCACCAAGGTGCAGACATAGGAGCCAAGCTAGACCCATGCAACACTTGCTGGGGCTTTAAATCTTAAATGAAACTAATTTGAGATCAAAGTTAGAGCTGACCTACTGATGGTGTCTATACAAGACAGTCTGATTGTCCTGCTGGACTCTCCCTGGTTCCTGGTCCACCAGTCTTCCCTTCCCCAAATCATTCAACACATTCTCACTTCATTTGTGTTAGGAAAGGCAGGTTTCCGGGGCCAGCAGCGAGGGACACTAATGTGCAGTGTTAACACTCCCAGAAGGTGTTTCCTGGACTCTTAAAGCTTTAATTATATATATGTTTAAAAAACCATGTCACAATTTTGATGGCATTACATAAGAGTTTCATCCCAGAAATCAATGGCAAAAAATTCTCCATGTCTAAACGGAATAACATCGTGACAACAGAATTTCTGTCAAGGAACCAGAGTAATCTGAAATTGCTTTTGTGATGTTGATCTAATGTCTCATTAAAATTAGGCAAATCAAGGGAATGCAAATGCCATCAAGCTGAGCAAGCATTGTCAGGAGAAAATGGGTCTGCAGGAGAAGGGCACTGTTTATGGGGTGTTATGATTGGACCAGCATCCTTCTCTTGTTAAGCACTTTTGCAAAAAAAAAAAAAAATTGAGTGTAATTTGCTAATTGCATAGTGCAAATCACTGAACAGTGGAATGGGTTTCATGTTGTCATTGTTAATGACCTACCTTGTTTCTCTGTGCTACTTTAGTTCATCATCAGAGAATTCTAACAACAAAAACAATCACATATAGTAAAAGCTTGTGGAACGTGGGACACTGTACTAAGTACTTTACCTGGACTGCCTGAATTCCTCCTCACAAAACTATAGGAGGTGGGTTCTATTATCATCCATGTTTTCAGATGAGAAAATGAAACAGTGAGACGTGATTCCCAGCATGCAAAATTTGTAAGGTACAGAGATGGAATCCAGACCCTGTAACCTCAACTCCTACATCAGGGCATTATACTAAGTATCTTCTATGGGCAGGGGATGTGCTGGGCACTCCACACAGCTTCTGTGTCATGTTTAACCTTCACCACAGTCATCTGAGGAAGCTTCAAATCACCTCATTTTAAAGAGGAATAAACCAAGATTCAGGCAGATTGAGTAACTTGCACAGGGTCCCTCAGAAAGATCCACACTTGGGCCATCTGTCTGCGGCAGACTCCCAGCAATTAGCCACTCCGTCACACCTGCTCCAGAGAAAGTGAGACATGCCCTTCCCTTTGACCCTTCTAGTTAATTTTAAAAGTATACTTGATGCGCTTGAGCACCACCACCACACCACCCCCTCGCCTGGTGCCTAGTACTAGGTTTCATGCCATGCTAGACCTCAGTCATCAAATTGCCACAGGATTAGATGAATTCACATATAATCTACCAAACACCTAGAACAGGGCCTGGCACAGAGTAAATGCTATACAGTCACCCTCACCCTCTGTATCCAGAGGTTCAACCAACTGAGGACAGAAAACATAAAAGAAAAAAAATTCTTTTTAAATACAAATAAATAGTACAGTGGGCTCGGCGCCTATAGCTCAGCAGCTAGGGCGCCAGCCACATATGCCAGAGTTGGCGGGTTCAAACCCAGCCCAGGCCTGCCAAACAACAATGACAATTACATCAAAAAAATAGCTGAGTGTTGTGGTGGGCACCTGTAGTCCCAGCTACTTGGGAGATTGAGGCAAGGGAATTGCTAAAGCCCAAGAATTTGAGGTTGCTGTGAGCCGTGACGCCACAGCACTCTACCAAGGGAACATAGTGAGACTCTGTCTCAAAAAAACAGTACAGCGTAACAACTACTCACATAGCATTTCCATTGCATTAGGTATTATAAGTAATCTAGAGATGATGTAAAGTCCACAGGAGGAAATGCAACTAGGACACCATTTTACATAATAAGGGAGCATCCTTGGATTTTGGTATCCTTAGGGGGTCCTGGAACCAATGCTCCACGATTCTGAAGGACTCCTGTACCTACATCTGCTACTTTTCTTTCTCATCATTATTATTACCTTACAAATCAAAAACTCAAACCTTGTTTCCAAACATCATGCAAGCTCCTGCTTTAATCCCAACTGTTTACGTGTCCACTATAACCATCACGGTTTTATTCAATAAAGCAGGTCTCTGTGATTTCCATTGTTTAGGCTTCTACACAGCCTCCTTGGCTCCTTTTTCTTTGTTCCCCACATTTTTACCATTGTAGTAAAAATTGCTCTATGTTCTTACATGTAACCAAAACAGAGGAATATATATGTGGCTGTACTTTCATGCCAATTGGATTTCTGCCCACAATTAATCTAAATTGACTAAGACTAGCTGTAATTAGAAGTGACAGCAATCGTGTTCCAGCTTCCCATCAGAGCTTTCTTCTGTCTGACTGCCCACCTGAGGGCAGAGTGCCAACTCCTGATTCTTCTTAAGAAGAATTTGCCTTTTACCCAGCTAGGGAGCCACCACTTCTCAACTGGGCAAGGAAACTGTACTAGAGACCTTTGGGGTCTTTTCCTGTCCCCTACAATTCTAAGAACTACTCCCCATACAAGGGTATGGACTTCAGGAGTCAATATTATACTACAAAGAAAAAAAGAAGAAAAAGAAAGAAAAGAAAACCATTTCCTGGATATTTCTGATTGGACCAGAGTGGATCACCTGATCCAAGGGGGGAACCAATCAGATTCTTTGCCTTGGAAATGTGAAATTGAGTGTTAGAGAATTTCTTTGGTCAAATTCTGTGTCTGAACCATGAGGACAAGTAAATGAGGACCTCAAGGCTGGGATTAAATACAGGCGTTTACCTTTATCCAGGTGGATAAGGCAGAAGAAAGCTGGGGGGGGCAGGGGAGGGGGCAGCAGGAGTGGGCAGAAATGGAAAGAGAGGGGAGAGGTAATGGAGCTGAAGCCAGCCGCTCAGCAAGCCTAGTATCAGAAGCTGCTTGGTCCAGACAAAAAGGCAGAAAACGACCTGAGTTCCAGGCTTGGCCCATGTGCTGGATGTGCTTCATGACCTTCTGACACGTCAATGAACTTCCGTGTGATCCCATACCTCTAAAGTGGCAGAAACATACGTGTATGTGTGAGAGCTACAGACAGACAGGGAGCTGGGTTAACCAGTAAGCGCTAAGGTAAACACATCCTGTCGTACATAACCTTAAACCCTGGTGTCTCAAACCAGATGTCCAGATGAGAATGTTTGCTAAAGCACAGTAGTATCTTAGAAAGAACACAAGATCTGAAGTTAAACCACTGGTTCTCAAAGAGGGGATGATTTTGCTCCCCAAGGGATAGCAACAAGGTCTGGTGACATTTTGAGTTGTCACAGCTGGGGTGGCACATGCTACTGAGCCAAAGCCAGGGATCTTGCCAAATGCCCTAGAATGCACAGAACAGTCCTTTACAACTGTGGTCCCGCCCCAGGCTGCCTCCTGGTACCAGTCCATGGCCTTTAGGAGCCAGGCCACCCAGCAGGAGGAGAGCAGCGGACGATAAAACCTCCTCTGTATTTCTAGCTGCTCCCCATCACCCACATCACCACCTAAGCCCTGCTTCCTGTCAGAATGCCCCAATTTTTCATGAAAAAATTTTCTCCCATAAAATCAATCCCTGGTGCCAAAAAGCTTGGGGACCACTGCTTTACAACCAAGAATAGTCTGGCCCAAAACGTCCACAGTACCCAGGTTAAAAGGCCCCGAGTTAGAGAATGCTGGCTTTGTCTTACAACTCTGTGAACTGTGGCAGGCAGTTTTTTCTACGGACCTTATTTCATCTTCTATAAAATGTGAATCAGTTAATACCTTCAATAAGATAAAGTATGTGAAATGCCTTGACAATCAGTGCTACTGGCAGAAACTGTGGCCTGAAGTCTCCTGCTGCCGAGCTTTGTCCAGAAATCTTCAGGTTGAGTTTGCAGAGCCAGCAGGATCCCACAGGGAACCCACAGCCACGTCTGGTGCCCCTCTCTGGCTGGTAGGTCTTTCCCATCTTCTTCTCTCTTACAGGCAAGAGGTGCAGCAGAACCATTTGGATTCAAAAGCCTTCCCACAGGGGTGCGGCATGGTGATGTGCTTAGAAGACCCTGGCATCAGGGCCGTGAGCCAGGAAAGTCTCTCTCATTTCTGGAGGGAGTGACACCAGGTGCAAAAACTCGGAATTTGGTGAACAATGGAAACTTCCCAACTATGTAATTATGTGGCGTGTTGACTTCATTATGCTATCAAAGCAGATGATCAGAAAGTGTCCATGCCTGCTCTGCTTCCTCAGCAGGCCCAGATGCAGGCCAGGGAGTCCTGCGTCTTGCCTGTCAGCATTGCTGACCTCACATCCAGACCCTGGAACTTTACGCTGTGTGCTGGGGGGGTGTTTATGAAGAGGGGAAGGTACAGGGTCCTAAATGCCTCCATTCGTCTCTGCCACAGACCTGGCTTGTTTTCTTCCCCTACCAACTGCAAGAAGAACACAGAACTGGTGACAAAAATAATAGCAATAATGAGAACAATAAAAATAGCAGTATTCCTGCAAGTGTAGAAAAGCTGGCTAAAGAATGTCTCTCATTTGGCTTGGCATGGGCAGACTGGGATGAGAGACAAAGGGATTTACTCACAACATAACATTTTTCAAGGCTAAATGTCCTCATTTTTAGTGTGCATAAAAATCACCATTAGAAGCTTGTTTAAAAAAAAATGTATGTCCTTGGGCTGCTTCTGATCAGGTGGGCAGAGGATGGGGCCTGTATCTCTGCACACTTGGAGAGCGGCGCTCTGAGGCCTTGCTTCTCAAACTTTAATATGCATCAGAACCACCTGGAGGGCACTGCACTTGCTTCCTGGGGCTGCCACGACAAATTACCACAAACTGGGTATTTTACAACAAGAGAAATTTATTCTCACATAGTTCTAGAGGCCAGAAATCTGAAATCGAGGTGTGGGAAGATTTGGTTCCTTCTGGAGGTGCTGGGAGAGAGTCTGTTCCTTGCCTCTCTCCTGCTTGCGGACAGCTGCCGGCCTCCCTGGCTGTCCCTGGGCCAGGAGCTGCATCATTCCGCTCCGCGCCTTTGCCTTCACATGCCCTTCTCCTCTGTGTGTCCTGTCGCCTCTTCCTCTCTTGTAAGGACACCTGTCATTGGTTTTAGGGCTCACCCTAATCCAGGATAATCTCATTTCACAATTCCTACCTCAATAACATCTTCAAAGCCTTTTGTTCCAAATAAGGTCACATTCACAAGTTCTGGGTGGAGATGTTTCTTACCACCATCCATCCACTAAACAGTGATTGCTGGCCACACCTCCAGCACTCCTGACTCAACAGGTCAGAGGCACAAATTCCCAGGTGACATTGATGCTGCCTGTCCAGGGTCTGCACAGAGAAGACTGCTGCCTTCAGCAAGTGCTCCACATTCAAAGGACTTCCTGCTCTGGTATTTAGCAAGTGCCACATGTCCATGCTGAACAGAATTAGGAAACACGGCCAAGACTTTCTGCCCCCATCTTTCATCCCTGCCCACCTGGCAAGTTCCTGCCCTGACTCACTAGTGACCTCAGTTGATCCTCAGGAAGCAGGAAGTCCTGTTGTACAGAGAGGGGTGGGGGCGTGTGGAGCTGAGCCAGACGTGGCTCTGTGCACACTCTGCCACCTGTGTGAGTTTAAATGAACTATTTCATCCCTCTGAGCCTCAAGTTCCTCTCTAAAAAATGGGAACAGGCATCTTGACTGACTCAATTGCAGTTCTTGGAAGGGCTGAATGAGATAACACACGTACATGTGTAGCAATGGCTGGAACAGGATCACAGAGCCTGCAGTCCGATACGTGCCCCAGACGGTGTGTGCGATGGGCACCTGACAGCAGGAAGGGGCTCTGGCTGTGACTCCCCCACGGGAATACTGAAAGGCGGCTTTTCCTGCCCCATCACTTCCTTTCTTGGCCTTAAAGGCCCTGAATTCTTTCCCTTTCCCCACCACCAAGCCACGGCCGGGCTGCCACGTCTCCAGAACCCATGATGGCAGTAATCACACCAGATGTTTCCAAACTCCACGATGTTTCTTGAGGACGTGCCTCATTAGCTTTGATCTGGCAGGCTTACCTGAGTTGGGGCCCTGGTTTATTTCCAGCCGCCGCTTCTCGACATCGCTGAAAAGCGGCTTTGACACTTTGAGGACACTGGGGAGATGGCCTGGCCTAGCTGCCCACTAGGAGACTGAATGACGGGCGCTGAAGGCTTCAGAAGGGACTGAGCTGAAACCACGGATGGGGGGGAGTCATCTAATCTGCCCAGCACTGCAGAGAAGCAGGGTTCTCTCCTCAACATCCCTGCAATGTCAGAGCAGTGAAGAGGCCTTAGGCAATTTGGGAGGAGGCTTTAGGAAATCCCAAAGGCCAGGGTTCAAATTGGGGCTGCATCACTAGCTAGCCGTGTGACCCCAGCCTCTGAGCCTATGCTACTACATCTGCCAATGGAGAGAAGAAGAGGAAGCAGTCAGTGAAATAACTCCCTTCAGGGGCCTCCCAGAAGGTCTGGCCGGCACTCAGTGCTCATAGTACCCGCTAGCTGATTCTTCCCCCTTACGTGGGAAGAGCACAGGGACAAAGTCACAGGTTCACAAGACCCTGCTGGCTGTTCCTATCAGCCTTGATACACTTTTTTAATTTTTTTAATTTTTCTAAAATAAATACAACATAACTTTGGTCATCCCGATCATTTTTAAGTATATAGTTCTGTGTCATTAAGTACACTCCTGCTGTTGTGCAACCACCACCACCATCCCTCTGCAGAACTTCTCTCCATTCCTGAAAGATGAGTAAGCAGGTGATGACATGTCAGCTCCTGCTGACTTCAGAGCTGCATGAACAGGAAGGCTGGTTACTCCAGGGGGAGAAGAACCAGGTTGAGAATCAGGACGGGGCAGGCGGGAAGAACCTTGAGGAGCCATTCAACCACCATGGTGGTCCCAGGCCCTCCATCCCTGCTATAGCGCCCTCAGTAGAGGTGACTTTGAAGATTTCCTAATGGCAAGACACACCCAGGTTCAAATCTCAGCTCTGCACTTTCCAGCTGCATAACCCTGACCATGTCAATGTATTGTCTCTCAGCCCCCCTTTCCCAATCTGTACATTAGGGAGGTGATAACACCAGCTGCGTGGGTTTGCTAACAAGCTAAAATATATAAAGAGCTTAGCCAATAGTGACCAACATATAGGAGTCAGCCAGCACTGTCACCGCGGCCGCCCCTCGGCCAAGCCTCCTGCCTTTTTGGAAATGTGTTAGTGTGGCCTCATTCTGCAACTCGGAATCCTCCTTAGGACAGGAATTCCTTCCCCAGCTGAGAAGCCCTACTGAGCAGGCACAATCAGCTTTCCTTCCTATTCCAGAGAAAGTCCCTCCCCTGAAGGGGATCAAGGAACAAGAATTGCCCCCAAAATCTGCCCACCAACCCAGAGTCAGACCAGCCTGGCCAATCGCATGTGCTTGCCCTGTGATGGTTTCCTAGGTAACCAGCACTCCGTGCCAACACAGAGACTGGGTGCTGGACGAGGAGGGGGGCAAGAGAAAGAGAGAGAAAGGGAGAGAGGATGAGGGAGAGGAAGAGAGGAGGGAGAGAGGGGCAAAGAGAGAGTGAGGAGGAAAGAGGGGAGGGAGAGAGAGAGGGAGAAAAAGAGAAAGGGAGGGAAAGGGAGAGAGGAGGAGGGAGGGAAAGCGAGAGATCCACAGAGAGACAGGGACAGAGAGTCAGGGAAGTCAGGGGACAGGCAGAAGAAACAGAGACAGAGAGGGACGGCAGGAGGGAGAGGGGAGGTGGGAAGTATACACAGACGTGCACACACACATACTTTAAAGGGTTGATTTTTTTTAAAGGAAAAATGGTCAAAACAACAATACACAGAAGCCCCTGATGGGAGGCAGTGATACTCCCTCTCTCAGTTCACTTAAGCTGCTGTAACAAAATAGCATAGACTGGATGACTTAACAAACACCAGAAATTTACTTCTCACAGCTCTCGAGGCTGCAAAGACCAAGAGTAAGGTGTGTGGCGAGGCGTCTTCTTACTGCGACCCCTCACGGCAGAAGGAGCAAAGGATCCTTCTGGAGCATCTTTCATTAAGACGTGACTCTGGCCCTGAGGGCACAGCCTCCATGCCCACTCTCCTCCCCAAGGTTCCACCTCCTGATGGGCTCGTATTGAGGATTAGGTTTCAAGATGGGCACACTTGGACTCAAATGGTACCAAAGCCATTTATGTAACCAAAACATTTGTACCCCTGCAATATTCTGAAATTAAACTTAAAAAGAAAATGATATGAATTTGGGGGACCCCTCATGAGCAGGGCTGCACACACACATACGCACCCCGACACGCACTCACGGTACCCCACAGCACATGTGTGCACACATACACACAGGCGTGACCCGGACGCACCCCCACACGCACTCACAGCACCACACTGCACACGTGTACACACATGCACACAGGCATGACCTGGACGCACCCCCACACGCACTCACAGCACCACACTGCACACGTGTACACACATGCACACAGGCATGACCCGGACGCACCCCCACACGCACTCACAGCACCGCACTGTACACGTGTACACACATGCGCACAGGCGTGACCCAGACGCACCCCCACATGCATTTACACCCCTACAGCACTTTTGCCACTGCAGGTCACAGGGAACACTGGGCTTCTTCAAGACTCAGGCACACTATTTGCTGGGATTCAGAAAGCCTGTCAAAGCTCTGCCTAAAATCAAATTGACTTATGGAGCTATGAGTATAGAAGAAAAGCCTGGAAAGACAACCTGCCCCATTCCTCACCTAAAAGCAAGGCCACTCCTAAATTAGCCTAACGTGTGTAAATTTTGATATTTTAAGGGAAACATCATTCCCAGCATCCTTAATGATAGGTTGATGAGGAGCATGTGAACAAGTGCACAGGTGTCTGTGTGTGTTCACAACCCGTCTACAACAGAAAGCAGTAAAGGTGGCCACAGTTTATATCACACTTTCCATGCACCACGCCTCATCTCATTTCATCCACAACAATGTCTGCTATTGGCCCATTTTATGGGTGGAGAGACTGAGGCCTGTAGAGGTAAGGTGGGCTGTCCAAGAGCCCATACCACGGATGAGCAAAACCAAGGCATGAGCAGGTGAAGAGTATTTTCCAAGGGCCCACAACTCTCAAGCGTGCATCATGATTCCAGCCCAGGGAGCTTGATCTCAGCGTCTATGTGTTGAACCACTCAGCAATTTGGCCCTTCCAGAATTATGGCTGCATCCCAGCCAGCTTGAATGTGACTGTGTGTTAGAGAAGGCAGACAACTACAGAGACAAAACCACGTGGTCTGGTGGGTGTTAATGCCCATGTCCGGGGGTTTGAGGAAGTGACATATGAAGTGAGATCTGAAGGTTAGGAGGAGTCAGTGGGAGGACAGGAGAGGGGTGAAGGCAGGAGAGTGGGGGCTGCTGAGCAGAAAGCAAATGGTGAGAAGCCCTCCCACAAAGCCTGGCTGGAGTTAGGCTGAGGCAGGAGCAGCAGGTGCAAGTGGGAATGGAATGTGGGTCAAGGCCAGTTAGGGCCTGGCCTGAGCTGGAACACTGAAGACAATGCCAACCCATTGATGAGGATTTCTTTTCAGGGGCAAGATTACAAAGTCAGACTCACCTGTCAGAACACATTGGCTTTAGCCAAGGGAACAGACTGATGGAGGTAAGTCCAGCTGGAGAGGCACAGAATCTCATCTGATTCTCACCAAAATGGCAGATGAGGAGACCAAGGAGCCCAACATCACTCAACTGGAACATTGTGGAACCAGAGCCAGATTCGAACTTGAATTCATCCAGTGCCAGAGCCCAGCCCTTCAGCACCTACACAGGCCCTGGCCCATCTGGTGTTAAGTATGGGCTCATCAATCTCTTGGCCAGCAAGATCTGTAAGAGATTCCACTGTAGCCATTTCTCCTGCATCAGGATGAGAGCCCACATCTAGCACTGAAAAAAACTGTAAGTAATTGTAAACTAAAGTAAGCATCCACTCAGCCTATCTCTTCTGGGTCGTACCTAGAAGCTTCCAGGCACGGGCTCCCACAGTGCTCCCTACCTGAAAATCCATCTTAAGACCCAAAGCATTTAAAGCTCCAGGTGACCTTGCTAGTGCTCCAGCCCAGCACAGAAGAGATACCTCCCCAGACTTCACGTCTAGCTGTTACCCAAAAGCAGACATTTAGGAAAAGCTGCTTGGAGTCTCAGGGCATGGGGACCAGATTCCAAGGCAATGATGCCACCTGTTTGCTGAGGGACCTTCAACAAGTCTGTGAAACAAAAAATAGATCTGCAAAATGTAATGACAGTGGAGCCCTTCTTTTTTGGTCACTGACCAATTGTTACAAAAACAGCACATATTTTTTTGCCTACCTAGTACGTGCCAGGCCTGGCGCCTGGTGCTCTACACTCATTCATCCCTCCTTTAATTCTCAAAACCTCCCTCTGAGGTATGGCTATTATTCAGATGAAGGGGGTGAGGCTCGTATTAATGGCAGTTAAATGACCTGTCTGCATTATCCAAGTTATAATCAATTCCCTCAATATATTAATTGAGTGCCCACCACTGACTAGGCCCTCTTCAGATGCTGGAGTTACTCCACTGCACATCACCACCACCACCAAGAACAACAACGAGAAAGTAGTTCTTGTGGAATTTACATTCTAGAGAGAAAAGACAGAAAATAAATACACATATCAAACAGGAATAAACAGGATGATGGTGATAAATGTCGTTAAGGGGAAAAGAAAAGGTAAAATTTTATCAGTCAGGATCTGTTAGGTTAGGCTGCAGTAACAAGCACCCCCAGTCTCCAGGGCTGGCGCATTTCTGGTTCACTTCACACATCAAGTACAGATCAGCAGAGGGGAATGTTCAGGTAGTTACTCAGGGACCCAGGCTGATAGAGCACGTCCCATCTCACTGTTATCACCACAGCAAGGGGAAGAGGACATGGAAAACCACATGGTGGCTCTTAAAGCTTTGAGAATGACACGTCATTTCTGCATTGGCCAAAGCAAGTCACAGGGTCACTCCTTGCTTGGAACTGTGTAAGGTGGTGGAGAAGAGCCATCCTACCCTGTCCCTGGGAGGTGGGCACAGTATCCTGCACAGCCTCATGCCTCCCTCAGTGCAGGATGGAGAGACCTCATAGGGATACTCTGAGTAGCAATGTCAGGGGAAGCCCTTTGGACAGTGAGGTGAAGGACTTGGGTTTTTCATAAGCTTGCATCTCTGACTTGGCCATGCTATGAGGATGAATTATCAATGATCCCAGCTCAAAAGAAAATTCATGCACTGCAGATACACAAGACTAAGTCAGTCCCTTGTCAAGGTCTAGTTCAGAGTGATGAAAGACCTGCAAAGTCATCCTGACAAGCAGAGATGCCAAGAGCACCAGACAACAGTCTCTGCTTCAGCCATTCCTAGAAAACTCAAAGGACTCACACCTGGCTTCTGAAACTTCCAGTTCCCTCTTTGTATTCTTTTCTAGGAAAGAGCCACTGTGTAGGAAATGTGGCAAGGCTTTGACCCCTTCCTTTGCAACACAATTTTTAAGTTAGGCAAAGAACATCAAAAGTAGAGGAGAATCTCACCCAAGAGCCAGACACACGGGAAAAGCTCACCTGATAGTGCCTGAAGTTCCCATTTTTTACATCAAAGGGCTAAACAAATGTGGTCTTTTCATGTGAACAGAAGTAGTTTCAGTTGGTGGTGCCCAGGACGTGGCTTTGACCTTGAATTCTGTCTTCTTCTCTACAAATGATTCACTGAGCCATTGCTTCTATGTACATGTAGTTCTGACATTAATTTTGAGCTGGTGTCTAGACTGGGGTGCCACTCACACTGGGGTGAGGATGGGTTTGAAAGACAAAGAGAAAGATGGGAGGGAGAAGGGAGAGAGCAAGGAAAGGAGAAAGAAAGAGAGGGAGGGAGAGAGAGAGAGAGAGAGATCGGTGATAAAGTGAGGTCACCGGGGACAAGAAGATGATCAGAGAGGAAAAGCGAGACACTGGACCCTACTAGACAAGGACTGTGTTCTGGGAGACCCAGGGGAGAGAAAGGTAAGACCTGATACCTGAGGCTAGGGTCACACTGACCCCGTTGAGCCACCTGGCTGTTCCACACCATCCTCCCGAGAGGTAGGGACACTCACGCCACAAATGAAGACACGAAGTTCAAAGGGGAGACGTAGTTTGTGGTCCACTGGGTCCCAGACCCACACTACCCCTCAGTGGGGCTGCCGCTAGATGAGGCGCCCTCCCCACCACCCTCTCCTCTGGCTCTGCCTGGTTTAGGGACCTCGGTGTTTGAAGTTGTCCTGCTTGTTTATTTCTTGTCTTGCATCCTGCCCAACCGCACAAGGAGAGGGTAAGATCCTGGAGTGTCTATCTCTGTTCACCTTCTGCTATCACCACACCTCTTCCAGTCTCAACTCTCAGCAGCAGAAGTTGAGTCAAAAGTCAAAAATACACTCAGGAGCTCAGACGAGAGGATCATTTGAGCCCAGGAATTCAAGCCCAGGCACCATAGCAAGACCACCATCTCTTACCAAAAAAAAAGAAGAAGAAGAAGAAGCCAAAATACAGGGAACGAGAGGTGGAAGTGATGACATGGCTCTAAACAGAGGGGTGGCAGAGACTGCCTCAGCTGGGAAGCTTTAAAAGCATATCCTGGGCATGGTGGCACCAAGGGCTGAGGCAGGGCCAGGCAGATTGTCAAAATGGGTCAGGGCTGCCCACAAGCTGGGATCTTGGGAAAGCCCTGCTTTTTCCTGGTGCAAGCAAGCTCCGGCCTTCCCACACCCAGCCTGCTGGTTGGCACACCTCCATGTGCTTCTGCTGGACTGTCCCAGTTGTCTGCATCTCTGCTGCAGCCTCTGTAGCATCTGCACCCTCAGCTAGATGCCATCACTGGTCCTTGCTGCAAAGTGGCAAGGTGTAAATGAGAAAGCACAGTGAATGCAAATACCCTGCGTGTTCCTGGAGTGAAGAACGAACAGAGGCTGAGGAAGAGCCCAGACTGAGATAGCTGCTCTGCGTAACTGCTTCTCTGGGGTCCCACAGGTACACACAGACGTCAGTGTTGTCCCCACCTCACAGATGAGGAATGGGAGGTTCAGAGCTGATCACGCTGATGGCTAACTTGCTCAGAGCACTACCCAACTTTTCTCAACCAACTTTGAGATATGTGTTTTTATTAAACCTGTTTTACACGAAGGAAACTGAAATAGGGTCGCTCACCTAGTAAATAACGAGGCTGAAAACACACCCAGGAACGTGTGTCTAGTACACTCCCTCCATCAGGAGCCCCCACCAGGGGGAGACTGCTGAACCACTCTCCTTGGGTGCATAACACAAGGGGATACCAAGAAACTCAGTGATCAGGCTAAAGAGTATTTTAATGCAATAGCTTTAAAAAACAAAATAATTCGAAAAGCCCCTGTTGAACAAAGCATCAAATTTTAAATAAAGACAGAATCAGTAACTGTTCTATGCCACGAGGAAAAATCAGTAATACTCTTTTCACCTTCTCCAGGAGATTCCTCTGAGTAGCTGGTCTCAGGGCTCATCAGTGCCGTGACAACTCATGCCTTCAAATAATCAAAACCCCAGGAATTTATGCATCACTTCTGCAAATATTCTGCACCTGAAGCCTCAGCAAAGCCTACTGAAGTACTCAAGACCCAAAATAAGATCGCTGTTTCTCAGCTGTAGCAGGACACAAAGAGGTTAAGCAGTCTTCTCTAGGACACACAGCAGATTGTACCTAGACACAGTCATCATGTTTTACTCCACAGAACTCGCAGGTACAAAGAAAACCATCTTCTTTGCCTCTAAGATTTATCTGAACACCTTGGCTCTCTTTCCAGTCTGCATGGAGTTCATTAATCATTATAGCTAGGGGGTACCAAGTAAAAATACAGGCCTCCCAAATTAAATTTGAACTTCAAATAAACAACGGACTTTTTTTTAGTATAAGTTCCATGCAATTGGGACATACTTAGATTGAAATGTTATGTGTTATTCATCTGAAATTCAAATGTATCTGTGTCCTGTATGTTATTCAGCAACCCCTGCTGCCTCAGACTTAGGATAATACAAATAAGTGGAGCTCACAACTAACTTGGCACTTCCCTTCCCTTCCCAGCCCCCTCCCCGCCCCCGCCTCACTCAAGTCCAGCCCCCCAGCCTTCTTTCCTTTCCTCTGGCACATCAAGCTCTTCCCAAAAGTTTTGTTGATATCAGTCTTACATTTTGCCCAGGAGCTTCTGCCTACTTGGAATGCCCCTTCCCCCATGTTCAACAGCTCAATCATTTTAATCTTTTGACTCTTTGCTTAAATGCTACCCCATAACTTATCTCATATTTCTTTCATTCTCTCGGCCTTTTGTTTACTTCTTTTACAGCAGAAATCACAACTTGCTATGATTTTATTATGTGGCCAGTTACTGGGGTTGGGGCTGCCTTTTGGTAATGGATTGCAAGTTCCAGAGGACATTTGCTGTGTCCCCCTGGTCCCACCTACCTCCCCAGCACCAAGCACAGTGTGCTGCATACACTAAGTCCCCAGTATGCTGAATCCATGGGTCCCTAATCCAGCAGCACCTCGGCTGTGTCTAAAGTGCTCTCTACAATGGCCTATTCCCCAGTTTTCTTTAACTCAGACAATGCATAAACCCTCCAAGTTCAAAGGCTTTTCTGATACCTAATAGTCTTAGACCTTCAAACTCACCACCTTTGGATTACTTCCTTTAACAACAATAACAACCAAAAAAAAAAAAAAGTATTATATAACTCTAAATGGGGGAATAGTCATCAAAAATATTTCCTTGCCTAACATCATCCTGTTATTATTTTGACATCTGTGTAGGCTGCAGAATGATTCTCTGAACGTTGTGTGTGAGGCATATTTATACCTCTGGCTGTCACACAGAGCATGTGCAGGCTTTAGAAGCCTATTCTAGTAGGCCCTGCTGGTAGCCGCATCAGGCCCCGTGTGGAGGGCCAAGAAAGCATGCCTGTGTTTACTATGTGTAATGGGGATTAGCTCCCAAGCAGCAGGGCGGTAATCACACCCAGCTTTTCCTCTGGGCTAGTTCAAGGGAGACAGACATATTTTGACCAAAGGGCCTTGCTATGCTCAGCACCATGCAAGGCTGTTTCTGGGCACTACTTTGTCCAGTCTTTGCCACCCTCTGTGCTCAGTTCCAGTCTCTCCACACTTCTCCGAGAAGTTCAGGAACCTTAACCTCATGTCCTCCAGTGGATGAGATCTCATCTCCATCTGCTCCTTCCAAAGCCAAGCATGCGTTCCAGAGTCAGTGTGCTCAACGTTACCCTCCTCAATAAGCAGCTTCTGTCGAGGAAGGAGAGGAAATGAAATCAAAACGGTTTTCCCCTGGATTCTGTCTGCCCTGTTTAAACAATGTGGTCGCAGTGGGGCACAGCAAGACAATGGAAGGTACTGGAACCTTGGAGTCAGGCCCATCCAGGGTTTGGTGGTACAACCTACACGTGACTGTCTTGTGAGCCGCGGGTAAAGGTCATGACCGTTCTGAATCCGTGACCTGTAAAATGGGATGGTAACAGCCTGTGTTTGCAGGGCCTGCCATAACAAAGCACCACTCCCACAAGTCTGGGGCCTGGAAGTCTAGCATGGAGGTGCCAGCCGGGCTGTGGTCACCATATCTTTTCTTTGTCTAAATTTCCCTCCTTTTTAAGAACACTAGACTGGGGTGCACCCTAATGACCTCACATTAACTTTATTCAAAGACCCTGTCTCCAAATAATGACACATTCTGAGGTGTTGGGGACACAATTCAACCCACAGTGTGACCTTGAAGAATGTTCTCTTGGTCAATACAAAAAATATATAGAGAAACACCTTCCCAGGTGTCCACACCCAATCACATGCTTTGGCTGAATGCACCTCCCATGGGACGGCTGCCTGGTGAGCTGGCAATGGCACTGCAGACAGGTCTTGGCACTTCATGTCCCCAGCTGCAGGTGTCACACATACTCTGGCCAGTGACATGGAGTCAGCATGGTGTATGGCAGCCTGAGCGTGTGCAAAAGCTTCCGACCCCCCTATTTATCCCTAGGAGACCATGCTTACAGCTATCACAGCCTTGGACTGAGTGCCTGCAGGAGAACTGTTGCGCCTCTATCATCTTGTTCCCAGATCTGCCATCTCTCAGCACCCGGGCATCCCTCCCACAGCCTCGCTTTAGTCGATGGCACAATGATGGACACACACTATGGGAGTCATGAGAGTGAATGAAGGAAGGAGCATAGAATGCTCGTGGCTAAGGGCTGGCACAGCGGGTGCTTGTTGACGTTGTTCCCCTTGCCGTAGCTACTAGGAATCCCTGAGTAATAAGAGCCGTAGGCAATGCCTGGGTCCCAAAGTGGACGTTAAGAATCACTCCTTCCCCACAGAGGTGAACTGAGTGACTTGAGGGCCTGTGAACCTGAATTCTTAAGAGGCCTTGTTATGATCAAGTAACAAGCTAGTCAAGTTGTTATTCAGCCCATCACTGAGAAAGCTCTTAAAAAAAAAATTCATATGCTTGGGGTCTGTCCCTCCCCCATCTCTGCTGCACTGGAATCCCTGCGGAAAAAGATCTTTACATTCCTATGTGGAAACCACCTCCCCAGGTATTGGTGAGGTACCCTCTGGCAGCAGTTCTCCAGCTATGTAATGTGCCAGATCTTCACGGGAATGTGTTTCAAATACAGACTCCTGGGCTCTTACTCCCCCAAGTCTGATTCAAGTCAATGAGTCTGTGGGGAATCACAGACCTGCCCAAGAACCTGCAATGTAACAAACCACCCTGGCAACAAGGGTACGGTGAACCTGGGACTCTTCACCTTGAAAACATTCCCTCCTAAATGTACTGGATCCTAAGAATGAACAGGGCATGTGCCTTCCATACATGAGAGTCCCCATACGCCCGAGTCCAGGAACTGTCCACAGTGTGGAGCTGGCCCTCTAAGCCTCACAGGCACTGCCCCACGGCCTCAGGAGGGCCTCTGTGTACTCAGCAGCCTCCTGGGGCAACACCAAGGCCAATTCCTTAGGCCTCCAGCTTGCATTCACCTCTCCTGACCTGCTTTTTGTGGAAGCCACACGCCCCTAGCCGGGTGTGCTAGTTTCATAGCTAACATACCCGATCTTCAACCTCAACTCACAAACCTGCCAGACCCACTTATCTCCCCAAGCCTCTCTGTGTCCACTTTCTCTCACTTCCTGGGACATTAACCAGTCCAGAAAAAGAATGCTGTGTCACATGAATTCAAGAACCCCTTTCCCCCCAGCAAGCTAACAACTCCACAGCGCTCACCAGCTCCCGTGTTTGGGAGCTCCACTGAACCCTCACCCCACACTAGGAGACAGAGGCACGTTTTACAGTGAGGAAACTGAGGCATAGAGTGATGAGTGCTCCTCAGGAGAAGACCCGAGATTTGAACTCAGGCAGTCTGCTCCCAGAGCACACTACTGATTAGCCATTAAGTTCTGCCATCCCATAGCGGATGCCCATCTGCCTTCTCTTCTCTGTATAAGTTCCTCCCCCACCACACGGGGTCTACGCGTCTGGCCTTGGTGTCTATAGGTAACTGTAACATGATGGACCAACACAGACCCCACTGGTCTGAAGAAGTGAATTGGGGGAGCAAGAATTTGTTTCCTTGCCTTTAGCAAATGACTGTACTCGTCCCTAGACAAAGCCTATCAAATTCTGCCCATGCCTGTCTGATGCAGGCATATCCCTAGCACACTTCTGCCCACCCCTGCTGAAGAATACACACACGCTTCCTCTGCTCTTCTGCTGCCCTGCTACGAAGACCGCAGAGCTGAGCCAGTCACACCTATGAGCCCCTAGCACATGCGTTCACAAGGCTACCATGGTGAGCACCTGCTGTGCATCAGGCCCTGAGAGGTGCCCCAGGGAGCCCACAGGCTAGTGAGAGAGACAGATCAGAGCCCACAGGCCAGTGAGAGAGACAGATCTGCCATCCTATGTCCCAAGAGCCATGAAAACCATGTGCTGTTGCATCCCCAAGAGTCAGTGGGTCTGGCCAGCAACTTCCCTGTGGATCTCACTTAGCAAGGGCTCATTAGCTCTTACCAGGGGAAACTCGTAGCATTTTCAGCCACTCTCAGCTAAGCACAATTTAAAAAAATAATGTCTTGGTTGTGTACTAAGTAACAGAACATCAACGTGGCTGCATCCTCGGTAATTCCAGGGACTTCTCTGCTGCCCTATGTATTTCACTGTTTCTCTGGGTGACACACAGCCTCCAGGGTGCTATGACGGAAGCAGGGTGAGTGGGCAAGGAAGAAGAATTTAGAATTATGCTCCGCTCTTGTAAATCAGAGTGAGACGCTGGCTCATTCTGACAAACTTGCACTACAGTTCTCTTGGAGCTGGAATTAAAACTGTGAAAGCCAGGAGACTGCTCTATGATCTTCACCAAGACTAGAAGGAAACAGAGGTCTTGGGGCACAGAAAGAAAGAGAGGCAGCCATTCATTCATCCCCCCAAGTATTCAGCTGGAATCGGCTATTGATAAGTTCCTGTGCTAGAACCACAGACAGTGAGGAACAAAACTCAACATGATCATTGCTCCCCTGACCTTAAAAGGAACACGACAGCCTAACAGTTAAGAGGACAGGCACTAGAACAAGGGTACCCAGGTTCTAACCCCAGTTCTATTTACTTGAAGCATGTTTTAGAGGAAATTGCTTATCTTCTCTGTGACTCGCTTTCCGCATCTGTAAAATGGACATAAGCATAGTACCTACCTCATGAGGTTTTTGTCTGGATTATATAAAACTAATATAACTGAAGTTCTTAAAACAGAATAAATTCTCAAAGTGTGAGCTATTATTTTCTGATGGTGGCCAAATAGGGAGGGGGGCTATTCATTTAACCATGACACGTACAAATGCAAACTTGGGACACTCCGAAAGTGTAGGGCAAAGAGATTTGATGTGAAAACATTGGCAAAGGTTTCCCTAAGGAAGAGCCATGTAAGTAGAAATTTTAAGGACAAGTGGAAATTAACTAGGATTAGACTAGAAAAAAGAATAAACCAGTGGGAACAGCAGGTGCAAAGGCCCTGTGGCAGGTGGGAGCTTGGAAAATTCCAAGTACTGAGAGGAGATGACTGTGGCTGGAAGGCAGAGCATGAGGTGCACATAGCTCAAGAGATAGCTTGTATAAACAGAGGCCAGAGGGAGGCATCCCACGTTCAAGATTTCTCTCTACTCGGAGAATCTACGGCAAGGTGAGCTTAAACCTTCTCTGTAACAGGCAATTCATTATCTGCCCTTTTATCAACTATCTCCAGAAGAGTTTCATAAACTCCCTTAGCAAAATCCTACTGTTGCCCTGAAAATAAGTCAAATTTGTTAGCTATTTTTAAAAGGAGGTTATGATGGAAAGTTAAAGACATTCTTCTTGATTCACCAATAAGAATTGCCATGACTATGTGTAGTCAAGTGACTTACAAGGCTCCTTGGTTCCCAGAAATATCAGGGAGTTTAAAATAGAACAGCCATCATTTGCTGCTTAGGAAATTTCAAAATGCCACACAAAGATATGGAAGGGAAAGGAGAGAGTAATATTCACGGAGGCCACCAGGGCAGCAGGCGCTGGACACAGTGGGCTCCACAAGGTTGTTCTTATCTCATCCTCACACCCACCTGACAGGGCAAAGAGAATCATTATCCCCATTTCTACAGATGACAAAACTGAGGCCCTTTAGGGGGACTGTTTAAGGCCAGCATTTGAACCAAGTGCCAGGTGTGGTTTTGTGTATAGGAAACACACAGCTATAGTTCCTCTCTTTAAGGAAGTTACATTCTTTTTTTTTTTTTTATTAAATCATAACTGTATACATTAATGCATTTATGGGGTACAATGTGCTGATTTTATATACAATTTGGAATGCTTACATCAAACTGGTTAACATAGCCTTCACCTCACTTACTTATTATGTTAAGACATTTATACTCTACTCTTAATATATTTGACATGTACCCTTGCAATATACACCACAGGTGAGGTCCCACCGATTACCCTCTCTTCACTCACCCTATCCCTTCCCCTCCCCCTCCTCTTCCCTCCTTCATCCTGGACTATAGTTGTGTTTTATCTTTCATCTGAAAGTGTGGGTGATTATATATTGGTTTCATAATAATACTGAGTACATTGGATACTTTTTTTCACATTCTTGAGATACTTTGCTAAGAAGAATATGTTCCAGCTCTATCCACATAAACATAAAGGTGTTTCCATCTTTTGAGGGCTGCATAGTATTCCAGGAATAATGGCTTCACAAACAAGCAAGCCGAGAGGTAATCAAAATACTGTCAAGGGTTGATAAGGTCTTTAAAGAAAACAAAGCAGGTGACTTTAAAGAGAGTGGATGGAGAGAAGAGGCAAGATGTTTCTGGCTGGGATCAGCCCGGACCTGAGACTTGCACCAGGAAGTCACATCCGATTCTGGTGGCAGCATGAACAGCAGGTGGAAATGTGCAGTCACCCAGGCAGGAATGAGCGTTGAACACTGAAACTACGTGAAGAAAGACTAAGAAGGCCTGAGTGCGGGGATGGGGAGCTGGGCAAGGTGGAGTCAGGGAAAGAAGCAATGGCAGTCCAGTTTTTAATCCAATGGATGGGAAAATTCTGGATGAGCCCCATAATGGAAGGATAAAATCTGATTTACATTTTCATAGTAAACAGTTGGACTTCCGTATGCCCAATGGCATGCAAGGGGTGTGCATGGCAGACAGGAAGCCTGTCTGTGGCTAGAGGTCAAGTGACCCATGATGGAGGCTGGGGCATGCTGGAGGCAATGGAGATGAGCAGAAGGAACCAACTGCGTCACGGAGGAGAGGTTCCTGCACACAGGGATAGCAAAGGGGATTCCTTCTAAAGGAGGTCTTGGTGTCAACCTAAGTGACTCAAATTCCCCGAGCCTCCATTTCCCCACCCAAACATGAGAATAACCACACCCACATTAAGTGTTTCTGAAAAGACCAAATACCTGCCTAGCACAGAGCCCAGCCATGGTAGCATTTAAAAAACAATCTATTTTTATTTTCCACAAGTATGCTTGAGGTTGGGCTGTCACTGGAGAAGAACATATGGTCAAAGGCATTTGGCTTAATCCAGGGAAACAGAAATGAGTCCCCAGCAACTTGGAGCCATATGGATTTCTCGGTCCAGTGAACTCCTACGAATAGAGTTTTACCCAGTGTCTGTCAGTCAGTTGTATTTTTGTCCTAGACTGGGTTCAAGACTCAATTATTGCAGTGTAATTGGCAGCCTAGGGTATTTAGGAGATGGGGCTGACACATCACTCATCCCTCAGGGTGGGAGAAAGGAGGAGTCTCTCCTGATAGCGACTATGTGCAGAGTGCTCCCAAGTCGACATGTGACAGAAGGGCACCGTGGCCTTGTGTCTTGGCTCCCTCAGACACAATCTTTAACCATCTTTACAGCCAGGCTGTTAAGTAATGTGTTCACCAAGAGTCGTCACAGGAAAACCCTTTCACTACTGCAGCCCAGAAGTACACTCGGGCGGTGGGCAGTGGGCAGTGGGCGGAGATCCCTAATCTCCAATGGAAGCAGAAGGCCCTTCAGGGTCTGGATTCTAACTTGGAGTTTGACGTCACGTTACTTGTTTCTCTCTTTCCTTTCTTTGTATTACTAACACGTTTTAATGACTGGAAGTTTCTGGCATCAATGGTATAGAGATGTCTTTAGTCCTCCTTGGGAGTTTAAGACTTGCAGTGAGGATTGCATGTGAAAACCCCACACTGTACCCCAAAAGTGCATTAATGTACATAGTTACCATTCAATTAAAAGAAAAAAAAGACTTGCAGTGAGAAGAAATAAATGTTTTTAAATGTTGTAAAGACACAAACCCTGTAAGTGGGAATGATGGAAGCCAACTGGGCTCTGACTCAAGGAGGTCTCTTCACTCTAGAAATATGGCCGCCATCGTTCACTTCTGTTTGCTCCCTGGTTTTTTAAAACTGTCTTGCCCTCGGACAGTAGTTGCTCATGCTACTAAAATCTCATGACATAAAAAATAAAATAAAATACAAAATATAAACAGGTGGATGAGAAGGTCCAGGTCAGTCCAGCATGAGTCCAGCAGGGCTTTGTGGGCAGCTCAGTGCAGAGGCACCATCTCGTGCCATCCTCACAACCAGCCTCGGAGGTAGACATCATCACGACCTCACTGTTCACATGACGAAACTGAGGCCCAGTAGTCACACAGCTAAGAAGTAGTAAAAAAAGAACCCCAGAGGGCACTACTGCCTGGGTGCTGATTCTACACAAACAGGTTTACCCAAGAGATTGACATGGCAGAACATTCCAAATGGGTCCTTTCCTGATGGACCTTTTTGATGACTCTTCCAGGGACAGGGGGTCACATGTGCACAGCTTGAGCAAGGAAGCAGAAAGAAGGAGTTCTAATCTGTTACGAATGCTGAGGGACCAACGGAAAAACAGGTGACTTCCTCATGCCCAGGTTTCCCCAGTTAGATTCTAAGACAATAATTACCACGTGTTTATTATAATTGTAATATATGTTTGCTATAATTATTAAACAATGGGCAAGTTAAAACAAGAAAAAAATTAATTTATCCATAATATCTCTACCCAAACAATTTAATAATTATTAAATACTATTTCATATTATTTTATATGTACATAAATAATTAATATTAACTAATATTCTGTTATATATCGATATGTCTCTATCCAATATCACTATCAACATCAACAGTAGGACCATATTATTCATATGACTTTAAAACACGTCTTTTAAAGAACTTAGCAACGCATCATAGATACAGTTCCATATCAGAGCAATTCTGCATCATCATGATAAGCTCTCACAGTATTTCCTTTATGTAACTTCCTATTTGTTGGGAATTTAGTTTGACACCCTCGAAGTGAATTCTTCAGGATAAAGTCCTGGAAGTTGTTTCTCCTTTTGCGAAGATGTGTATCTCTCTCCCTGAAGAATTACAAAGACAATTCCAGGGATAAATGAAAAAACAAACATCAAAGAAAATACCGGGGGTGGGGCTCCAGGTATGGTACTAAGCCACAGGGAGGTGGGATCTGACCCCCACTGTCACCCCCTGCCCAGTTTGAGCGTTTCGTAAGGCACAAATCCTCTGGCACCATAAGCTGAAGTGCAGGCAGGAGGTGAAGCTAAGACATTTGATTGTAGGACCCTGGGAGGAAAAGCAGCAGGGGAAAAGAGGACTCTTTATTCTCCCGCCATCTTGTCTTTGTCTAATTTCTCCCACTTGACAGGGAAGATTTAAGCCACAGATAGAGAAAAAATTCATGCTGTCAAATGTCACTCTTGTTTTAGTTGCAACACAGTCACTAGCCCCACTATCCTTGGCTCCCTCACCACTACCAGCAGCTTGATGGGGGCAACAGCAGAGAGCACACAGTTCTCTCCCCAGAGTGTAAAGAGTGCAAAGCTAAACTAGGTCATTTCTTGATGAATCCTCATCTCAAACCTGGAGTAAAAGAAGCAAGGAAGTGATCACCTATGGAGAGCAGAGGGTCGGGCGTTTGGCAAACAATCATAAAATGAATCCCAGGTCATCTGGCCAAGCTCGACCTGGTTACTTTACAGATGGGGTAAGTGACCCTTGGAGTGTTCCTCAACTCGCCAGAAATAATATGGTTGCTACAGAGAGTGCCAACCCAGACCAGGTATGCCGACTTCTCACCTAGAGCACCAGGGTCTGGCAAAATACCAAGGTAAGCCTGAAAATCAGCATGCACACAGACATATACTCCTGTCCAGAACTCAGAATGGCAGTGCAAGTCTTCAGATTTGGCCAATAATTCAGTGGCTGTGGACCCTTGAAGTGGATTTTTTCTGAAATAACTTTTAAGAGTCTAGCACCTCCCACACTGGACCAGAAATGTTTATTGAATGACTAGATGTTTAATGAGTTGAATGACATATTCAATCAGTAAATAATACCAGAAATAGAATATTAAATAAAGGTGTGTATGCATTTAGTTGAATAATTAACTCATACCTGATTGGTTTATTCAATAAAATCCATATTTGTTTGAGCAATTAGATCTCATGACCTATACCCAGTAGGAAGTTCTCTTGAAGTGCAAAGCTTGGGTGCTTGAGGCAGAGAATCTTTGCTAAATTCCTTCACCCATAAAGCACTTTTATAAAAAGCTATTAAGTCTTCGTTTTAATGGCTCAGAAGGCTTACTAGAAATTCTGCACTCAAAAGATGCCTAGATTTGCTTTCGGTTTCACAGAAGCTTAGGCCTTCTCCTCATGCTGATCAGAAGTTCTCTGGCTCTGAGTTAATACGAATGGAAAAATCAGAAAAATTACTTGTTACTTCATCATTCTTACTTTGTTTGAGATATGCCATTTGTCAAAACAAGAGAATACACGGACTACAACTAGAAATCAGTTGTACACAGTGCGAATGTTGAAGACATGCTACTCAAAGCCAAGCCTCCTGAATTCACCCCAAGAAAATCCTGGTGTGAAGGCCTGTCTCCCGGGACAGTGCCCTGCAGAGAGCCTTAGAAGGCTCAGTGGTAAGTCCCCAACCACAAGGCAGACACGCCTTGGAGTCTGGAGGGCAGGGTCTGACCCCCACTGCCCTTGGCATTGACCTGTGTGTGTTTCTCGGCTTCTCTGAGTTTCAGTGTTCCCCTGTGTGAAGGGACATTAATGACTTTAATCTTACCGGCAGGTGGTGATGATCCCATTAGGTGGTGCATTTTAAGTATGTGACTTAAAGTGCAGGGCATAGTAAGTGCTCAGTAAACTTTAGCAATTTTATTATGAAATACTAGTAGTTGTATTAAGCTCACAGGACTGTGTAGGCCTCAGTTGAGATAAAATATATAAAGAATCCAGCAAAGATTTCGTTGCCCAGGAGGTCCTGGATAGATGGTACATCTTGTCATTTTGTCCAGACGGCCTTATTGGGAATTTTCTGCAGTTCGTGTTTTTCTGCAGGGCAGACCCATTATGCCCTAAATACCCAAGCTCCCCCCAGAAAGCCACCTTCACAAAGCTAACCCCACCCGGTTCAGGGTGCAACACCAGCCAAGCAGACAGGCTGCAAACTTCTTTGCATTACTGGAGAAAGTCTGTTTGAAATAAAAATGGAAAATCTGCCACCATCTTGGGCTGGACATATATATTCCAGTGTTGGAAGCCACAGCTGGAGGCCCTGACCCTGTCCCTAAAGACTCCACCGTGGACAGGGCACCACAGACTGAAGATCTGACTGGTGGAGGAACAGGCAGCCTACAGTGCAAAGAAGGAGCACAGAAGGATTTCTTTTTTCTTCTTTTTTTTTATTTCAGATTAACATGAGGGTACAAATGTTTAGGTTACATTGTTTTTTCATTTCTAAAATGTTTTTTCATTTCTAACCTAAAACATTTCTAAATGTTTAGGTTACATTGTTTTTTCATTTCTAATGTGCACACTGTGCACATTAGGTGAGAACCTGCCAGTCACCCTGTCTCTCCCCCCAATCCCCTCTCCCCTACTCCTCCACTCCCCTCTCCCCCCCCACTCCCCTCCCCCTCCACTCCCCTCCCCCTCCTTCCCCTCTCCCCTACTCCCCTCCCCCTCCGTTCCCCTCTCCCCCCTACTCCCCTCCCCCTCCTTCCCCTCTCCCCTACTCCCCTCCCCCTCTGTTCCCCTCTCCCCCCTACTCCCCTCTCCC
>CAUYQV010161316.1:0-67657 GCA_963574575.1 Galagoides demidoff
TGGTCCCAGCTACTTGGGAGGCAGAGGCAGGAGACTCGCTTGAGCCCAGGAGTTGGAGGTTGCTATGAGCTGTGATGCCATGGCACTCTACCCAGGGGGATAGCTTGAGGCTCCATCTCTCAAAAAAAAAAAAAAAAAAGATTTGGCATGATCTGTTTTTTGAAATTATCTTCTATTTTTATTTATAAAAATAACTATTCTCCATTTTTTGAGACTTTGGGGAAAACAAAAGAAGTTAACTGATGACTCCGTACTGAACCTGAGAGTCAAAGCATTCTATGATAGACGTACTTTTATCTGACAATGCGAATGTTACTTTTTTTGCATTATTATTATTGCTCAATATTTCGTTGCAGCAGTCATCTGATTTCTTTTCCAAATATATTGATCTTCATTCATTCTTTATGAGGTTTTTGTTTCTAGTCCTTATCTTAAACATTGTTATTGTTATTAAATTTTAAGCCTCTTTAATTTTGTAAAGGCAAAAAGCGGAAACCAAATAAACACATGTACATGTATAGAGAAAATAAAAATAAATAAAAATAAAAAAATAAAATTGTGCACAGTTTTATATTGCATGTGAACATCATGGCCACCCTGTATTATATACTTTTTTACCCTTAAGATCAGGAAGTTATAAACATAAAGAAATTTGGGCTTGCAGAAGTTGGTTTCCATTTGCTTATTAATAAATGCAGTTTTGTCTAACACAGTGGTGTTTGTACGACTGGGTGCAGATCTCTTGATCTCTTCATGATGCACCTTTTCATGACAATTCTTATCAAATTAGAGTTTTTAGTAAATATATATACCTTTATGACTGTGCTGATAATATCAATTCCCTTTCATTGTTCTAATAAAGCACACGATACTAAGTGAAAGCATCGTGTCTGGCACAAAGCAACTACTCTATATATGTTATTAAATAACTATAGACAGCCTGATAGTTGATATCAATATATTTGATTACTTTTAATATGCTATCATTCTGCTTCAAAATAATTGACATGTTGCTCTATGCTGAAATATGGGTTAGGGTTTGCGTCAAAAGACCGGGATGTAACCCTGATGATGTTACTTAATAGTTGTATTAATTTAATTAGTGTTGTTATCCTTTTGAGTTTGTTCTTATAGGTTTAAAGTAGGAACAATAATAGTTACTGTGTAGCCTTCTTATGAAAGGGAAGTTGAACATAAATGTAATAAAAATATGAGAAATGGTCTGCCACAAGACTGTTATTTACAAGGCATTCAGTAAGAGTTACCTGAACCTGAAGTTGGGAGATGCGGTTGTTTTTTAGAAATATAAATATTTGTAAACATTTACAATATTCCCAGCACTGTGTCTTATAAACTGGACAGTCTTTTGGGGGTCTTTATCTCATTTCTATCAATACATATCTTAGCATCCATTTTTTCTTCTGAACTAAGAGAATGAAACTTCATAGTAGACTTGAAGGTGAAAATGACTGTAACCATCTGTAATTGTCTACCCCATTCCTGATACAGACTCAGAAGCTGTAGTTCATTTGTTTATTATTATAGTCATGAGCTACTGAACTAAGTTTTGTTTATCTTCAACATCAAATTTAAGTTTCAATATATATGGTTGAAATGCTGATTGCTTTCACTTCAAATATTAAGTAACTAAATCCTTGTCTGGTTGACAAGACAGAAAAAAAGATGCTCATGCTTACAAACATATATGCCTATTTTAATTTTGATAATATTTCTATAATTCACTTGTTTAGTTATCATAAAGTCTTATAGTATCTTTGAAAAGTTAATGCAACTTTACAGTTTATCAAATAGTTTCAAATAATCAAGACTCTCCGCCATTGATTATCTGTTTGAGGATAGCAAATGACTTTTCATCTTCTGTAAATACAGAGATAGGTAGTGGTAATAGTAAAGATAACAAAGGATTTTATTCCAGTTTAAATAATGTAATTTTAAAAAGTGTTAAGTAAACTGTACACTATTGTGTAGTATATGCAATATTATTTATATTTATTTTTTACAGTCAGATAAACTTGATGCCATCTATTTTTAAATAGGTTATTCAAATGTATTGAGCCAATTGCCTCTATTTTTTTTATTTAAAAAGAAAGAAACATTTTGCTTTTTAACATTTATCAAAGGAAAGCATTCCCCTGAATCTCAGAATATAATTTCCACAGATATTTCACTGTGTGGAATACCTTTAAAAAGCTCTAAAATAAGAACATGATGGTAATGGAAAACAATGCTTAGTATCAACATCTGAACAGGCACAAAGAGCACTGTTGTAATTAGACACACTTAGACATGTAGCTAAAGAAAATACGCCTCTGGGAGAAACTGTAACTGCTGTTACTATTTTCAAACAAATATGGGACTCAAACGTAAGTATTTCAATGCTGATATTAAATATCTTACCCTAGTTCCATTATAAACCCTTCCTTTAGGAGTTCATAACTGGGCCATAAAAATTCACTTCAAACACTCCTTAGCATCCAAAAAAGCTATTACAGCCTCCTGGGAAAATAATAAGCGTATTTATAGAATGCATATATAAAAATATTGATATATTGTGTTTACCTATTTTTAAAAATGCACTTGTGACAACTAATCTCCTTTATCAATATGCTGAATCATATTACCTTATTCAGTTCCATTAAGCTAAAAGGAAAAATACAATTAAATTCAGTCTCCTTTCAATTGTTTCTAAATATGATTAATCGGGTATCAACAAAGTATCACTGTACTTCAGACTTTGTTTGCTAGCTTTTAAAAAGTCATAAAATGGGCCCATCTCCCTCATAGGAATGAATACATATTTATTTTTCTGAAGTTTATTTTTATGTTGCAATTGTTGAGAATTTCTGTTGCAAAAAAACGTGTACAGTCAAAAAAATCTGCCATCAAATTAAAGAAATGAAAAGACAGTAAGAAATATGTATGCTATTTTTAATGATTTCCTTTAAATCAGGAAGGTTTGAAATCCATGTACATTTTATTTAAGTCAAAGACTAACTTTTCTACAGTTATTCACAGCCCCAAGGAACACAAAAATCTTCCAGGCTTTATTAATTTTAAATATCAAAGGATTGTCTTGAAAAGAAAATGTCTTTGTTGTATGTTATTTGACAGTGTAGTCTTAAGATTTTATTTTATTTCTCTTAGAGGATTTCTTTTACTTAACTATTAAGACATTTTAAGTACTTAATTTTGTGGTTGTTAAGCATAGATTGAGACATTAAAAATATGGCAGGTAGAACGGATTCTTCAAGATGTGATAATAGTGTTAATGAATAAGCCATAACAACAATACAAGGAATACTAATAGAAAATATTTTTTCCGAGTGCTCTCAATACTCCCCGTATGGTGGAAAGACTTTATAAGCATTATCTCATTAAATTTTCTCCAAAATTTCTTGAAATCAATGCATGTTTTGATGGGGAAACTAGGCTTTAAGGGATAAAATAATATATGTAGTATTATGTAGCTAATCATTAGCAGCGCTGGAACACAAATTCCATTCTAAGGATGAAGCTTTTATTTAATAATCAAGCCCAAGCTATCATTCTACTTCAGAAGGAAACCATAATGATTTGGTTAAATTGAATGTTGTATCAAGAACAGAATAGTCGACTCAAGTTACAGGTGAAAAATGAAACCTAGGCAGTAGCAATAAGATAACCAGATTGCTAAACAGTAGACAGAATAATATCCCTAGGCTTTTTAAAAAAATTCAGAATATATTCTTGTCATATTAGAAATTAGTCCCTAAACTTACTATACATCTTAGTATTCAATCGTAAAATGTTAAGATGAAGAAAAATGTCCATCTGGAACTATCAAACATAATAATGGTATTTTTGTTGGCATCATAATATTAATTATATAAAAACTAGTAAAATTAACAGACTTCAAGGAGAATTAAATTGTCACTTAAATTTTAGTATGTACAAATAAGTTTTCAAATATCATCTGGTCCATATAAACATATAAAGACTAGTAAACTTCTACTTCTAGTTGGTAATTTCTAAGACATGAAACCATGATTCAATGTAAAGTTGTGTAAAATTCAAAACAAGAAGGTTTCTAATAAACAGTTAACTGAAATCACTGATATTTCATACAACAATGATTGCCTTAAAATCAGTGTTGCAAAATTACCATTTATAAATGTGCTAACCTTCGAATTTTGTATATGGAAATCTAGTGAAACCAAAAACTCCTCAGTCTTTCTGTCCCACAATATTTTCCTCTTAATAACTGGTATCTCTACTTTTGAATGTTTTCAGAATCAAATCTGTAACTTTTCATTTAATTCACTTTCATATCCCACGTAAAACAAACCAGTAAATTTCATTAATATTTTCTTCAAAATGTATCCAGCATGCAGCCACCTTTAATCACTCCCAGCACCATCACATGGTCTACCCGATGTTACTTCCTGCCTGATCGTGGGCAACAGTTTCCTAACTCATCCCAGCATTTAAGTCTTTGCTTGTTGAGTCTTCCCTCCAGCAGTCAGAGTTGACCCTGTTCAACTCGGGTGTCTTGCCAAATCCCACCGTTCAGGAAGACCTCATTCTCATCACTGTTTCTGCGGCCACGCGTGGACAGACCTCTGCTAATTTTCTGTCATTTCTCCCTGCTCCACTCAGTTCTTGCTTCATTGCCCCCTTGCCTTGAATACACCAAATGGGGATCTATCCTTGGGACTTCATCCCATTCTCTTCCGTGTCCAAAATACTTTTTCCAGATTTCTGCTTCTCACATTTCTTTCTTTTTTCTTTTTTTATTAAATGATAGCTGTGTACATTAATGCAATCATGGGGTACAGTGTGGTGTTTTCATATAAAATTTGAAATAGTGTCATCAAACTGGTTAACATAGCCTCATGTCATTTTCTTAGTTATTATGTTCATATTTTTAGAATTTTCTGCTTAACCACAGCAATTCTGACAGGAGTAAGGTGATAGATATCTCATTATGGTTTTACTTTGCCATTAGTGATGTGAAACATTTTATCATTTGATTGTTGGGCATATGCTTATTTTCTTTTGGAAAAATTCTGTACATTTCTTTTGTCTATATTTTGATGGGCTTCTTTTTTCTTGCTGATTCATTTGAATTTTTGTAATTTTGATATTATTCCTTTGTTAGATCTATAGTTTGCAAATGTTTTCTCACATTCTGTAGGTTGCCTATTTACTCTGTTAATTTCTTTCCTTCCTTCCTTCTTTCTTTCTTTTTTTGAGACAGAGTCTCACTATTCACCCTTGGTAGAGTGCCGTGGCATCACAGCCCACAGCAACCTCAAACTCTTTTTGGGCTCAAGCAATTCTCATGCCCCAGCCTCCCAAGTAGCTGGGACTACAGGCACCTGCCACAACACCCAGCTATTTTTTGCTACAGTTGTCATTGTTTAGCAGACCCAGGCCAGGTTTGAACCCACCAGCCTGGGTGTATGTGGCCAACACCATGAATACTGTGCTACCGGGGCCGAGCCTATTATTTTCTTTGCTGTGCAGAAGCTTTTTAATTTAATTAAGTTTAATTGATTTATTTTTTTCTTTTGTTGCTGTATTCCTTTGATGCCTTAGTCATAACTTCTTTGCCTGGGTCCATGTCTGATAGAGTTTTTCCTACATTTTATTCTAGAATTTGTATGGTTTAATGCCTTACATTTTAGTCTTTGATCCATCTTGAATTGATTTTTGTATATGGAGAGAGATGGGGTCCTGCTTCATTCTTCTGCACATGGCTATTCAATTTTTCTACTACCCAGAGGAAAGGAATCATTTTATCAAAAAATCACCTGTACGCAAATGTTTTTTGCAGTATAATTTACAATTGCAAATATATGAAATCAACATAAGTGTCCATCTATTCATTGGATAAAGAAAATGTTGGGGCTGTGTGTATGTACAAATATGGGGGAGTAGTCCAAAATGTATACAATTAAGACATCTTGTTGGAAGTAATATTGATCATTACCAAAAAGTATGTAAAGTGCAGGTAAAATGGATGTGTGTAGCATGTCTAGGTATACTTGACTATGGTATACTCCACTTAAAAGTAAATATTCCATTTTTCTATTAATTTGCATAATTTTTCAAAATAGTGGCTTTAATATACATCTGTAAAAATGTGTGTACATTTTTGGCACCCTGCATGTGTACACGAGCATACACACACACAGACGCACAAACACACACATTCACATCTATATATACAATATACATCTGTAAAAATGTGTGTATGATTTTGGCACCCTGCATGTGTACATGAGCATACACACACACACACACACACAGACACACATATTCACATCATGATAGCACTACTCAGTCATAGGAGGGAGTGAAATAATACTTTTACAACAACTTGGATAGAACTGGAGTCCATTATCCTGAGTGAAATGCCTCAAGAATACAAAAACAAACACACGTTCCCACTAATAAGTGAGAGCTGAACTATGGGTACACGTGGGCACAAAGAGATACACAGAGCTTTGGAAACTAAGAAGGGGAGAGGATGGGAGGAAGATGAGGGTGAAAGCTTACCTACCAGGTACCACGAACTCTGTCTAAGTGATAGGCACACTGGAAACCCTGACTTTGGCATTGTATCTTTGTAACAAAACATTCACATTCCCTTAAAATTTTGAAGTAAAAATTAAGTGTCTGTTCAATATCATATAGCAAAACTTCTTTAACCACCCTGCATGAAACATTTAGCTCTATCACTCCTTGGAAAGCTTTGTCACATTAATAACAGCCATCACTTACATCCTAGGCAACCTAGTAGATGTATTACATATGCCATTTCACAACCCTGAAAAAAATTCTATGAGACAGGTTTTAATATCTCTTACATTGAAGCCTAGGGAATTTAAGTAACTGACTAAAATTTACTTATCACACTAAATGGCTCGGATTCAAGCTGGGTCTCCAGATTCTTTTCTTTAGTCCTTATTCCTTAGCATCTGCCTAATCCCATTTATTCTTTTTTTTTTTTTTTTTTTTTTTTTTGCAGTTTTTGGCCTGGGCTGGTTTTGAACATGCCACATCCAGTATATGGTGCTGGCTCCCTACTCGCACAGGCACCGCCTCCCATTTATTTTTTACAACTCTACCAATTTCACAAACAGAGACCTTGTGAGGCTCAAGGGCTTGACAGCATTACTCATGAATAAAAAGTTGTAGAACAGGCACCAAGAGGTGATCAAATCTGGTGAGTGCTCCTCTGCGCCTCACTGTCCTCCTAAGGAAGATGTGTTCCCTATTGCCAGTGAAAGATAAAACGTGTTCTCTCTCCATGTAATGTGGGGTTCATTTTCATTCACTTCCTCACGTCTAAAGTGAATACATACTTATGCTGGGTCCATACTTGGTTGATGTAGAAATATGAGAAAAGTGTCCATATGATAGAACATTACCAATATCAACATTACCCCCAAATGATGTAGAGTTGAGCTTTATATAATATTCATTGATTGTCTTTATATTCAATGTATACACTTGATCATTGAATTAAAATTCCCTAAAATAATAACTAGGACACAGCATGAACATTATGAATGTATTTATTCATAACATAAGGCATATTCAATTAGAATCTTTGCAGTGTGCCATTACACTAAGTTCATTAAAAATCCCACTTTTCTGCATATTTAATGAATGATAAAAATCAAGGAGTATTTTAGATCTCTTTAAGCCAACATTACAATAGTAATGATTGGTTCTTTTCCCTTCAAAACCATCTCAAACCAAATAACAGCAAATCATTTCCATCCAACTGAGGGTAACAGTTGAAAAAGAAATGTCCCAAGTATTTAGAATACTAAAATTCAACTTTTAACCACTTTACCTAAAACTTCTGTGTATTTTAATCCATATTTAAACCACTATTTTGAAAAATTATGCAAATTAATAGAAAATGGAATATTTACTTTTAAGTGGAGTACACCATAGGCTAGTTTCATGTGTAGGCAATTTAAAGTTTCATGAATTACCCAAATTACCCATAGGCCTGTAGGAGATGGTTCTTTCTACTATTGGCAATACCAGCACACTGCACTGAAAATTTGCAATTTATTTTAATTTTAAATTGTTTTTCTCAGATGACTATTTCTTCCCACTCTTTTTTGCTTCTCGGTGTCATGGATAAAGCCTATATTGGTTCATTTTCTTCATTGTTGCTCTTAAATGAAGCACATGATTTTTGGATCATGGAATAAGTTGGGAATGCTAGGGCAGGATATCATAGATTTTTCTTATTTAACAGAAGGGTTCCTGGGACAGAGGAAAGTGTACATGGTAGTGGGGAGTTTATATGTGTTTACATTGCATTGTCCACATGCTCCACTTTTAATTTTTTGTAGGATTATTTATTTTTAATATTTAATTTTATATTATTGTGGTTCCACAATAGTTGTATGTATTTATAGGATGCATGTAATGTTTTAATAAAGGCATACAATTTGAATTAATCAAATCAGGGTAATTAGAGTATCCATCATGTTAGGCATTTATCACTTATCGTGTGTTAATATGAAGTTAACATGAGGGTACAAATGATTGTTAGTAACATTTAAATTTTACTCTTGTAGATATTTAAAAGTATACTCTACCTCATTCATTCTAGTGATTTTGTCCTACTAACAAATAATATTCAATCTCTTTATCTAACTATATTTTTGCACCCATTAGCCATATCCACTTTATTCTTCCTTCCCTCCTACCTTTCCCAGCCTGTGGTAACTGTCATTCTACTCCATGTTTTGATGAGATAACTAGTTTTACTATTTAGCTCCTACATAAGAATGAGAACAAGTGAGATTTGTCTTTCTGTAGTTTCATAGAATTAGTTCTTAGGTTTAAGTCTGTTGCCAAACATACTGGAACTACTTTTTATGTTATTTTATTATTTTTCCTTGCTTTGCTTAGGTCTTTTCTTTATCCATGACCTTTGGAAGCTTAATCATTAAATACTTTGAGATAGTCTTGTTTGGGTTAAATCTGTTGCTCTCTGACCTTTTTGTACCTGAATATTGGTATCTTTCTTTATGTCTAGAAAGTATTCTGTTATTTTTTGAATAATCTTTGCACCCTAGTCTCTTTACCTCCTCTATGATGGCTGATAAACCTTAAGTTTGCCCCTTTAAGGCTATTTTCTAGACCTTGTAGGTGGCTTCATTCTTTCTTTTTCCTCTTCTGACTATGCATTTTCAAATAGCCTGTCTTAATGATCACTAATTCTTTCTTCTGCTTGATTAATTCTGCTCTTGAGAGACTCTGATACTTTTTTTTTTTTTTGGATTTTTTGGTTCTGAAATTACTGATTGATTTATTATTTTAAGCTTTTTGTTAAATTTCTCTGATAGGCTTCTGAATTCTTTCTGTAGGTTATCATGAAGTTCACTGAATATTTTCAGGACAGCTATTCTTAATTTTTTGTCTGAAAAGTCACATATCTCCAATACTCTAGGATTGGTACCTTATTTAGTTTATTTGGTGATGTTATGGTTTCTTGGATGTTCTGGATGCTGGCGGATGTTCCGTGATGTCTGGACATTGATGAGTTAGGTATTTATTCTAATCTTCAAGGTCTGGGCTTGTTCAAACTCAATCTTCATGAATTTCCAGATATTTAAGTCTTTGGTCACTACAGCTATTTCAGAACTGGTTATGTGTCAAACCCAGTATTGCTGTGATTCCTAGTGGTACTACCTTGGTGGACTTGGGTAAGATACAGGGGAATTTCCCGGATTACCAGGCAAAGGCTCTCACTTTCTTCTCTCATTATCTGTGCCGGGCTGCATGAGTTGGGGAGGAGTGATGTTGGTACTCTCTTGTGGCCATAGCAGCTAGGACTCGGAGAAGTCACCCCTAAAGTCAGGATAGTATCACAAAAAGCCCGTGGTCACTATTGCCTCACTGTCTCTGATGTTTATGGAAAGCCCAAAGGCTTTCTAATCAGGAAGCAATGACTGGCCAAGAGAGTTCTTCCCCTCAGGGCAGCATATTTCCTTCTGGGCCCAGGGTGGATCTAAAAATGTCATCCAGAAACTAAGGCCTAGAATCAGGGGCTTTAGGAATCTGCCCGGCACTTGATTTTAATGTGGATGAGCAGGTACCCAAGTTGAAAAATGAAGTCCTCCGAGGTCTTCAGTTTCTTTTTCCCAAGAGGATAAAACCTATAACTGAGGCACACTGCTTATAGCTGGGGAATGAGTGATACAGCATTGGGTTGGCCACTTCCACTGGTGTCTCATGGGCTCATACGCACCCCATGTCTACTGGCTCTGAACTTGCACTTCTGCAGTGATTGCCCTAGGATTTCACGTTTTGAGGCCCCAGGCTACTTTTTGCAGTGTGTATGTGTGTGTGTGTGTGTGGGGGGGGTATGTGTGTGTGTGAGTGTTGCTAGCTAGAACTCAGTTTCAGGGCAGAGAATTTCTCTCTGGCTGGGCTGGTGCAAATGTTCCCTCTATGGGCATCAGCAGAATTCTTCCTTGTGCTATGTTCCCCAGTTCAGGGTAGTCCTACATTCCAATGCAAAGTCCCATAATCATCTTCCTTCTCCCTTCCCCAAGCAAACAGATTCTCTCTCCACTTGGTGCACTGGTGCAGCACTGCCAGTGGATAGGAATGGGGTGGCACAGGCAATGGAAATCTGTCTTTTTGGTGTCTTTGTTGCCTTGTTCCTTGTTATAATATTAAAACCAGATCCTCTTGATTACTCACCTGACTTGGGGGTCTTGTGAATGTGCTTCCTTGCACACAAATTTGTTGTTTGTGTAGAGGGATGATCGATGGCTAGAGGTTTCTATTCCGTTTTTCTGACCTACTCAAAGTAGGATTTTTCTCCTTCAACTTTAACACTTACTTATTCAACTAAAGGCCTGAGATCAAAGGACCCACACTTACTGAGTTGCCTTTAAAGAGGGCGGAAAAGAGAACAGTCTCTCTACTTCTACCCTCCTGAGGATGTTATGAGGAAGTGAGGCCTTTGTGAGGTGATTAGGCTCTAAAGATGGAGCCCTTATTAATGGAATTACTGGTGCTATAAGAAGAGAAAAGAGAACAGGTTCTCTGGTGTTAAGGATACAGGAAGAAGACACACATCTGTAAACCATGAGGAAGGTCCCCATAGAACTAAACATGCAGGCACCTTGAACTTGAACTTTACAGCCTCTAGAACTGTGACTAATAACTGGCTGTTGTTTAAAGCCAACCATATCCAACCATATATGATAATTTGGTATAGTACCCCAAGCTGACCAAGATACTTATGATCACTTTTGGATGTCTTTCGTCCTTGTAGTCACTAATAAGACGTTTATCTGAAGAGTGTGGTCTCCTTTGTACCCTGGGCACTTTCTACTTTATAATGGATTCTAGAATGCATATTAAAATCTACTTTGGAGAAATTCCTGAAAACATACTATTTTTAATAGGTAATTGGTATGGCTTTACTTGGGAAGTTATTATTTATACTGAGTCTGAGTCCTTACTAGACTTTTTAGTTATATTGTTGTACAAGAAATTTGTTGGGTTTGCTATTAGTTATTAAAGCATGCAAAGTGTTCTTCTATAGATAATTTTAAGCCCTGTCAAGTGGCTAATGACTAGCTCATACCTCCACATACCAAGGGCACGTTTTGGAGGAAAATGAAGTTGGAATTAGACCAGAATATATACCTTTAAATCATAAAAATTTTAAAAAAATTAAATTCACAAGTTTTGATGACTGTCTAGTAATTTTTATTAATTCTTTTGTTAATTGTTGAGGTATCTGTGAGTTATATCTATGGTTTTGAGCCATTACATTTTTTTCACTGACTATTCAGATATAGAATGAACTTTTACCTGTTAATTTATCATATTTTTTAGCGATGTCTGGATCCAAATTCATGGTTGGCTTCCATGTTCAGTAGGTCCATTAATTTTATTTGGGAGAAAATATTGGGAGCTATACACATTGTCTTAAGATTTGAAATTTCAAATTTCCATGACTAATAATTTAGGGAACGCTTGTAGCCAAGTCTATAGCACATTGATTCAGTGAATGTTTGGTAAGTTGTTTCTAATGCTAAGATACCTCTAAAGCTTCACTATGGAGAAACATAAAATTTCTTTCTTGGTTGAAGACTTGGTTGTATATTTGGGTAAATTTACCAAGTGACTCTATTCAATTATCTATATTTTATAGGCATTATTACTTTCACTTTTCTGAGTGATTTCATTGGCACATTTCTGTATGTCAGAGAAGTTCTATATGATTTGATGAAAAGAATATTTATCCTTTTAATCCATACCATAGTCTACCTATGTAAGAATTTGCATTTAGTTACTAATTCTGAACATTCTGTAAATAACAGAACCTCTAGATTTGTTCTAACTTTTTTTTACCTAGAATGTCTACCTCACACATTTCCTTCTGAATATCACTTTCCTGGCCCATCTTCTGGCATTGTTATAATCTCTCAGTTGACATGACTTCCTTGGCTGTGGTTGCTTTCTTGGATCAAGGCACCATCTCATATTGTAGACGGTCCTCTGCTCTCTTGTACTGCCCTTTGGTTTTCTGCTCTGTCGCTATGTGTCCCAGACTTCTGCATGATTGACTGACTTTCTTCCCTGCCCCTCCACCTGTTTTGGAATCTGGGTTTATCATGATCACTTATCTATCTGAATCCTGAGCAATCATCTGTTCTGAGCATAATCTTTATCACCTTTTAGGGAAGCCTCACATTGTATCTCCCTCGTGTGATATCACTGTGATCTTTAATAATAAAGCTGGTAATATTCCTTTGAAACAGAAATTTTCTGCTTTGTTAGGTGGAATATTGGCAATTTACCAATCTAACATTAAGGGTAGGTATAAACTGTACTGCAGAAAATGTTCAGAAATTCCTCTACTTCAAAGCTCTGGCATCATTTCATGAACAAAAGAAAAAATTTAATAGATCTTATCTAATAGATTTAGTAGATATCATCAAATAATATTGTGTTTACTTTCTTTAAGGTGATGTTCTAAGTCAGTGGTTCTCAACCTTCCTAATGATGCAATGTATTTTCATTCTTAAAAACGGTAGCGACCTGCAGGTTGAGAACTGTTGCTCTAGGGGCTTTAATGGATATGATTTATCAATTAACTAAGTATTTTTAAACTTAAATTTTTCGTAGCAATTCATTAAGGATTAAAAAAGTCCAATGATATTCTATTTTTTTTTTTTTTTGAGATGGAGCCTCATGTTGTCCCCCTGGGTAGAGTGCTGTGGCATCACTCATAGCAATTTCTAATTCCTAAGCTCAAACGAGTCCTCGGCCTCCCAAGTAGCTGGGACCACAGGCGCCCACCTCAACACCTGGCTATTTTTTTGGTTGCAGCCGTCATTGTTGTTTGGTGGGCCTGGGCTGGATTTGAACCCACCAACTTAGGTGTATGTGTCTGGCACCTTAGCCACTTGAGCCACAGGCGCTGAGCCTGATATTCTAAATAGTTTTGAACTTAATCCAATATTCAAAGTGATTGATGTCTATATTACTATAGAAATAATAAATCCTTGAGAATGATGTACTTACTGATTTATATGAAATTTCTATAGAAATTATACTAAATAAATAAAACCTCATATGTAATAATGGGAAAGTCATATGAATATATAGTATGGTTATAAGAGAACATGTCCTTATTATGAATTTTCATATTCATGTTTATATGTTATTTATAAATACATATTTTACAATGTGCATTGCAAAGGTGAAACTGTGAAAGGCTATGCCAGATATGCTTCAGTGGAAAATGAAAGTGCTTGACCAGAGCATAAAACAATGATGTCTCTTCTCCTAATATTTAAATATTTTTATTTCTATTGATAAAAATAGACTTCAATGTGGTATCAGCTATTCCGGCAAACTTCCTGACTTACAAAAACAATTATTGGTTTCTCCTTGAAAAGCATAAAAATTGCTACTTTCAAATCAGAACGATTTATCTTTGTGACTTTCTGTTCCTGTTGTTGCCCTATTACCCCTACAAAGGGTTGCCTTTGTTACCTGGAGTAAAAATTGATGCAGTTTATAGAACAAGCAGTAACACAGAGTAGACACAACTCCTCTAAGATGTGTGTACTCTATCACCACTCTCTCCTGACCAAACCAACCAACAAACAAAAAACGGGCTGTAATCACCTCCAGTCTGTAGCATTTCTTGAGAAATGTCTTTACTCTTTCATGATACATTCCTAAGTTGATTAGATCCAAACTATTGCCAACTCTTCAGTTTCTCATTTGTTATCCTTCTTTTACTTCCTCTGGTTTGTCTAGTCTCTCTAAATAGTGACAGTCAGATACCATCGTGTTTGAATTCTACCCACCAGATTTTCTTGTTTGCAACTATGCTTCAAAAACTGCAGATAGAAATTGATCCGTCAGGTCAATCCCAAGAGGAAGGACATCTGAGGTGTGGCTTGCATGTGTGCCTCCCCTCCGTGTATCTCCCTAACTTCTGGTCTCTTTAGTTTTATTTCAGTACTTATTTCATGTCCTCCATTTCCTCACTTTATGCCCTCCCTCCTCCTTCTTTCTATTGTTCACGCTGCACCAGACCCTTTTTTGTTTATCTCAAGTGAAACATGTTGGAAACACATATCACCAGGGAAAAAGAAGGAAAGATAAAGACCTAGAAACCATATCCCAGGGAAGAAAATCAAATGCCATAGATGGCATTGTACAAAGCACATGTGGAAAGAGTGTGGGGTAGTGGATGCTTTAGTAATGTTCCAGATTCTCTGCTTGAACAGTAAAGTACTACTCATTCTTCCCAGCTGCTGGAAATGTTGACAACCACCACCAGCTGGACCGGGTAGTGTCTCCTTGTTTGAGCTTACAACCTCTGCCTGGGGGCGGCAGACATGGATTGACTGGCCACTGGGAAGATAAAGGACTTGGCCTCTTTGCTTCAAGTATTCCTATCAAAAGCAATAGCAGTGCTAGAGTTCACCATGAGATCAGCCGAGGCCTTTTTAGAACTTTATTACAATTTAACTCTTTGCAGGAAATTTTTTTCACTTCATATCTAGTACTGATCTTAATAAAATTCTTGCATGCAAATTTCTGCATCAGAGTCTTTTATTTAAGAAGCTTGATCTGAAACAATAGGCTTTTTGATCAGAGACGTGTGGGTTTGAGTCCACACACATTTTTAACTTACTAGATGTGTGACCTTGGGCTTAATTTTCTCTTGAGTATTTATAGGTAAAAAGAGGTAAGCAGAGGAAAGCAGTGTGTATATTCTATGGGAATGCATCCTTAGAGCTGTGCAACAAAATTCCTGGGGTGGGGGGAGAACACTACTTAAGTGAAAGAGTCAATAATAGAATATTCAAAGCAATTATTATTTTGCAGAGTAGAGGTTCAACACATTTTCTTTACCTCCCCTTCCTCTTTTAACTTTGGAGAGATGAAGGAAAACAAGGTAATCAAGCAAAAATAGTTAATTTAAAAATCTAATTGCAGGCTGAGTCATCCTTATCTGAAATGCTTACGACCAGAAATGTTTTATATTTCAGAGTTTTTCTGATATTGGAATATTTGCATATACAAAATGAGATATCTTGGAGACAGGACCCAAGTCTAAACACAAAATTCACTTATGTTATATATATACCTTATGCCCATAGCATAAAGATAATGTTGTATAATATTTTTAATAATTTTGTGCGTTAAATTAAGTTTTGACTAGATTTTGACTATTCCTTGTCACATGCAGTATTTTTTACTTGTAGTGTAATGTCACTACTCGTAAAGTTTGGAACCTTTAGATTTTGGAATTTCAGATTAGGAATACCTAACTTATACCATTTTTTGGAGTAATAGATCGTCATCTTAGAATCAAAGAGATCTTTTGTTACTTTAATTGGAGAAAAAGAAATTAAAGCTGAGCAACAAACAGGTTGGCACTGCTGAATTATCTTTATTTTGACCTGGAAATCTAAAACCTTTGAGTTATGCAGAAAATCGATGCCTCACCCAAAGTTGTCAATGCCCCAATTCCTAGAATCATTAATATGTTGCCCTATATCAGCGGTTCTCGACCTGCAGTTCGCCACCCCTTTGGACTGTATTAAAGGTTTGCAGCATTAGGAAGGTTGAGAACCACTGCCCTATAGAGTAAAAGGGGCTTTGCAAATGTGATTAAATTTTCTGACCTTCAGATGAGATTTTTCTGAATTCTCTGGTGGGACTACCATCATCATAGAAGTCCTTAAAAATGAGAGGGCAGAAGAGAAATATAGGGAGATGTGTTTATGAAACAGGATAGTGAGGAGTGCTATGAGAAGCCACTCATGGCTGGCTTTGACAATGGAGGAAAAGGAGCCAAAGGAATAAAAAGAGATTCCCTGTGAATGTCTCCATAAAGGAGGCCAGACATTCTGGAGACCTTGATGCTAGGCTTACTGAGACCTGTGTCAAATCTCTGACTTAAGTAACTGTAAGGTAATAACTTTCACAAATGTGTGTGCTATTATAAGCCACTAAATTTGAGGTGATTTGTTACAGCAGCAAGAGAAAACTAACACACTTTCTATGACTCATGGAAATGATACCAACCAGTAGGCCATGCCTAAGGGTATAGGTAGTGACCAAAGGACCTTAACCACGTGGAAAGGAAGGGAACAAGGTTGGGAAACCAGTGAGAGCATGGCATTCGTCATTGGAATAAATTATATTTTGCATATATAAGGGCTAACTGTTACAACTTCTACAACATGCTTTTTCCACATTCAGCTTGCTTTGCCAGTGCCATCTCTGGCCCATCCAGTGTGCCTTCCTCCTTATCTCCTTTCAAATTCATACAGATGCTAGAAAAGTTGCATTGTTCCCAGTCTATAACCATTCCATGAGAAACATCAGAGAAGTTCCCTTACTTTTGCCTCATTACTGCTCAGCATTTGTTTTTGCCTATTATTAACACCCTATGAATTCAAACTAGCTCTTGGTCTAGCTTTTTATCTCTTCCAACCTCTACCTAAATCAACTGTTTTCTTCATACTTCTCCAGAAATGAGAATTACTCTCACTTGGTTTTTGTTGTTCTATTTTCTTTATTCATGTCACACAGGAAGATCATAATCATGATTACCTTTCTATTGCTTTATCAAATAACAGAAAGGGAAGCCCTGAGTTTTTAAGTGATTTGAGCATCAAACGCAGTTCAGAATAAGGATGTAACATAGGATCACACAGACTGGAGGGAGGTTCCTGCTCCGCTCTGGGTCAGAGCCTGCTGTCTAGAAAATTATTTAAACATTTAAATCAAGGTTATTTTCTCTGCAAATTGGGTTGTACTAACACAACAGAGTTGTGTGACCCAACAGAGTTAGTAAATAAATATAAAATATTCTGGCAAGCAAATAGGAAAATAAGCTTTCAATAAATGTTATTTATTATTATTTTTATTACAAGAATCAATGACATTGATAAATAATGCCCAGAAAAAGCTCCCAACATCACGTTCAATGACATGTTACCTTCAATAGTTATTTTTTGCCCACACAGACCTATTCTTCTCATTTATGTTCTATGCCTCATGCAACAATATTCAAGAAAAAAAATAAAATAGTTGGTCAGATGAATTTGAAATTTATCTTTGAAAATACTATTTTCTATTTTTTCTGTATTCTATAAATTTCTGTTGCAATTCATGTCATAAAGCAAGTTTTGCCATTCATTTATAATTTATAAATCTCTCCCTAGAAATAGGTTATGAATTCCCAATGATTGCTTATAATTGTTGAATTTTGGTAGAGTATACATACATATCTTGTGTGGATGTATATGGCAAATGGATACTCTAACAAATTATGATTTAGAATAATATAAAAGGAAGTTCAATAAAAGTCATCAAGGTTCTTCAGGAACAAAGTGTTTCAATTTGAATTTAATGCCTATTTTTTCATAGTGTGTATTGACATATTAACTTAGAAATAATAGACCTTTATAATGAGCATAAAATCTCCATTATGCAGGATGAATAAGGTCTAGAGAACGGCTATAGAACATTGACCCTATAATTAATAACAGTATATGGTATATTTAAAAATTTGTTAAGATTGTGGGTCTCAGGTGTTATGATCATAATAAAAGAAAAGAAAAAGAAATCAGAGGACTTTAAATATTAATTGCCTATACCAATGGAATTTCTGTTTTTTTTAATAGCAGTGAATGTTTAGTTCTTTGATCAAAGAACATTTTATCTAAATATAAGATGACATTAAATTCAATAAACTAATATTTATTACAAGAGTTGGATTCACTTACCAACATGATAGGTGTTGCTCTTCCTGTGGGACTCTGCTGAGGACTGAGAGTTCTTGCCCTCTCTTTATTAGCATTTATGACCCCCAGGACAGTTGTTCTGGGATGTCATCCACTTGGGGACTAGCTGTTATATCTGTTACCATTCTCTGTCTCTTTCCATAAGACCACCTTCCTTTCCATTATGTAGTGTTTTGTGTTGAGCTTAAATTCACTAATTAGTTTTTAAAATGTTATTAGATGGCACAGTGTTACTTCATTTTTTTTTTTATTTCACCCAGTGATTTTTCAGTGATTCATTTGCAAAATAATTTTCACAACATTCATTAAAGATAGTCTAGCCTTAGCTGACATTCTGGGAGTTTGACCTTTGTTTTAATTAGTGAAGTTGCAGTATTAAATTATTAAAAATACTGGACCACGAAAGCTAGAATTATCCTCAAATTTATTTTAATGAACCTCAGAGTGAAAACACCTGGGTGAACTATTAAAAACTATATTATAGTTAAATAGTATCCATTATTTAACACAATTAATTTTACCTTCCTTAATGAACTTCACTCAGTTGGCATTTGAGCTTTTTGTTTTCTTTCTTGGGTTTCTTTCTGCTTATTTGTGTGTTTTAGTAGCAAAGAAGTGCAACTTCAGCAAACCATAAATTTTATTTTTAATATATAAAATATTTTCCCCAGGAGCCATGACTTAATGATTTATAGTGATGCATTTTATTATTAGACATATAAAGGACCTGAAAGAACCACAGGAAAAAAATTTTCATCAGACTCAGAAAAAAAATGGTTATAATTAAAAATTAAGCTGGAATTGATTCCTTCTTTACCCAAGTCCATAATAGCAGAAATTTAACTTTTTTTTCAATTCAGTAATGTAGAATTAACAGAAAATGACTTTTACAATTCTAAACTAGCTAAGCTTTTTTGAGTTTCCTAGACACTTTTTAGCTTATTCATCTCTGGATTGAAAAAATAAAGTTAAATCCCAACTTAGGAGGAGTACTCATGTTACAGAAAATACACTCTACCCTTAAAAGTAAGCTAAATATGTTCCTTATAGTTTCTCATTAGAAATTATTTACTTGCCAAATGTGATTGCACATGCCAGCTTTATTTAATTGATTTATTATTTTGATTGCATGCCTCCTAAATATGTTTTCAACTAAGATAATTGTATTAATTTGCATCTTGAAAGGGAACATCAAGACAGAGAATTGTCTTCAGGTAATATCTGGTGAATTAAAAATCTATATTTTCCATAATTTAGTGAGATTTTTAAAAGTTAATTACTTACATCCTCTAAAACCCCCCAATTTTCCCTATTATAAAGCCCTTCTGATAAAGTAACTATAAGATTCTGCCTTAGAGAGTTATATGGAAATCATTTTAAAGAAAGAAATTCTTGATCTTTAAGTAACTAAAAAAGAAGACGATGAAATAAAAGCTAAGAGTTTCATATTTTTCCTTCAGCATTGGACAGATGAAATTTCTCTTTTTTTTTTTTTTTTTTGAGATGGAGCCTCAAGCTATCCCCCTGGATAGAGTGCCATGGCATCACAGCTCATAGCAACCTCCAACTCCTGGGCTCAATCGAGTCTCCTGCCTCCGCCTCCCAAGTAGCTGGGACCGCAGGCGCCTGCCACAACGCCTGGCCATTTTTTTGGTTGCAGCCATCATTGTTGTTTGGCAGGCCCAGGCTGGGGATTCGAACCTGCCACCTTAGATGTATGTGGCTGGCGCCTTAGCCAATTGAACCACAGGCGCTGAGCCAACAGATGAAATTTCTAAAAAAAAAAATGTTTTTTTCATTGTAAGGTTTGAGAATGACAAAAACTAATTAATATGTCTTGGTACCAAGACAACAAGGCCTAATTATCTATAATGAGGTTTGAGAAGTTTTGAAGTTTCTAAACAGGTATTTTTTTTTTTCCCGTTAAGTATCTATTTAAATCAAATAAAAACTCAGGGGTACCCGGACAAATTAATTCAAACTTGACAGACTGCTGATCCAACTTGTCAGTGTAACACTAAGATAGCTAGGATTAAGAAAGGGGGCTCACACTCCCTGCCTCTTTATCAGTTCGTACACTGTCACTGCTCCTTGGTGAGGATGATGGAGTTGCATTAGTAGGTCAAGAGCAACGCTAGCTCTTTTTTTTTTTTTTTAACAGTTCTATCAAACACATAACTGTTGGAGGACTTAGAGAATAATCACCAAAAGTAGTTTATTTTTGTACCTATGTTCTAAAAATGAAAAAAATAAGAGGATTAAAAGCAGACCCTCTCATTAAAGGGATATTGTCAAGACTGACTTTTCTTATGTGTTTACTGAGAACAATTTACTGCTCAGACTCTCTGGACTGTTGACATAATTATTGAGATAAAAACAGAGAGAAAAGTGCAATGAATCTTACTTCCTGGAGTGACACAAGTTGGAGAGCATGGGTGAGATTTCAACGAACTACACTTACGAGTGACCATGAATTATAGATGACACTTCAGTGAGATGCATTATTTTATCTCAAATTAGAGCCAGACATTGTGAAGCAGAATGTCCTTCTAGCAATCTTGGTAAGAGTTGGCAGCAAGAATAGGCCTCAACTCAGCAATATATATCCTAAAGAAGCAGAAATTAAGTATCACCTAATTATCTTCTCTATACTTTTTTTGAAAGGTTAAAACTTTCCTGCTTTAAAAACTAAGTAATAAGAAAAAACATTCAGTGACCCAAATCTACTTTCTAACCTTTAAGTTTCCAAGATTTTTTTTAACATTTCAAATCCTATATTAATGAGAAAATGATATACTAATGGGAGAAACCTTATGATTACCTTTTTCTCTTCTAAGCACTTTCCAAATCACGAGTACCTTATACTTCATTGCAAACAATAGATGAGATGTCTCCAACCTAAGCATCTTTAACAGAAAACGAACAAACAAGAAACCTAAATCACAGAGCCGGGTTGGTTTTCTTAAGAAGGGGTTCTTTTATTCCATGTCCTAATCCCCAAACTATCCTCTTCACATTTTTCTCCCCGCTTCTTCCCGATATTCACAGATACATTGTTAATGCCGCTTCTATTTCGGTAGGGAAGAAAATGAATCTTCTGATATTTGTGAATGCTTCTTTAATGTAAAATTTCAGTGTACAGTAAAGGCATTAAATATTTTTATTTCTATTAAAATAAAATGTTATTACACAAAGGTTTTAGAGATGTGATGATGGATAGGAATAACACACAAAAAGACCTTTATCCCCTTCACACATTGATGAAATCAAATGCCTCAAATACCAGCGCAGCTCTCTGTGTTTCCCTCTTTACTTCCTCTCTCCTCCTGTCTTCACGGGATAACCAGTTTCCTGTTCAGCATTTCCATGAATGTATGCTTTCCCTGGGTATGGGGAGGTATAATCTCCAACATGCAACAATTTTTGCAAGTTTCAAAACTTAATGAATAAAGATGTAAGTATATATTTTTTAAGTTTTTTTTTTTTTTAAGCTTTTGGCCAGGGCTGGGTTTGAACGCACCACCACCTCTGGCATATGGGACCAGTGCCTTATTCCTATGAGCCACAGGCGCCATCCCTAAGTTTTTTCTTCAGAGACAAATTTCTTGTTCCACCACTCCTAAAACTCCAGGGCAGAGTAGAATGGCATGATCACAGCTCACTTACGCTTCAAACTTCTGGCATCCAATGATCCTCACTTTAGCTTCCTGGGTAGCTGGGACTAAGGGTGGGCACCATCACATCCAGCTAAATGTTCTTACATTTTTGTAGAGACAAAGTCTTTCTAGATTGTCCAGTCAGGCCAGTCTCCAGATTCAGAAATCCTCTCACCTCCCAAAGTCAGGTGATCATCCGAATCTGCAACCACGCCTTGCTTCCAGTTTGCTCTTTCAAAAGCCAGTATTTGGTTTTGTAAGACATATTCAGGTTACAGAGGTAATTTGGATTTCTTCATCATCACTGTTGAATGATAGTCTGTCGTTGGTCTATTATTTGAATTTACTAACATAGTTTATTTGCCATCTAATGATGGCACAGTAAGTTGACTACAATAAATTTTACATAAATAATGTGAAGAATGTTTAATACCCTTAAGTATTCTTGTATACTTAATGTGAGAATTTATCTAGAATTTGTACCTAGAAATGAAGTTGATGGGTCTTAGTATATGCATTTTTTTTTTTAAAGACAGAGTCTCATTTGTCACCCTTGGTAGACTGCTGTGGCGTCACAGCTCACAGCAACCTCCAACTCTTGGGCTTAAAGGATTCTCTTGCTTCAGCCTCCTGAGTAGCTGGGACTACAGCTACTATAATATATATAGTATATATATTATACTATATAATGCCCAACTTTTTTGTTGCAGCAGTTGTCATTGCTGGTTTTTTTTGTCACTGCTGGGGCTGGGTTCGAACTCGCCACCCTCAGTATATGGGGCTGGTGCCCTACCCACTGAGCCACATGCACCACCCAGCATATACACTTCTTTAAATTTATATCTGAAAAGTTGCTCTTTAAAGAGCATGCGTGTGAGCACACATACGTATAAAATGAGAAAATGAGCATCATTTAAGATTTGCCTTTGTTTTCCATCTACGTCACACATGGTGTTGCCAAACTTCATTGTTGTTATTATTCTGATAGCCGTGAAATGGCAGCTCATATTTTCATTTGCTTCTTTTAAATTGAAAATAGTAAAATAACTTTTCTCATATTTATGGGCCTTCATTTTTCTTCTTTTACATTTTTTCCACATCTTTTGCCTGTTTTGAGTGAATTATCTTTCTCTTTCTATTCACAGAAGTTTCTTTCATATTCCAACAACAATCCAGTGTCAGTTGTGGACATCACACTTTTCTTCTTTCTTGAGGTAGTTTATCTTTACTCTCTGACTCTGCTTTTGTCTGATACACAGAAGTTTTCCCTTTGATAAAGTCAACATTTTTTTTTAATGTTTAAAACTTTTTATGGTTTGAGTCTTGTTTAAGAAATGATTTTCTACCCTGGATTCATAAATTGTTCTCTAATATTTTCTTCTAAAAATGTTAAAGTTTTGTTTATCAGATTTAGATCTTCAGTGCCGTAAGAATTGTTTTGTGTGAGTGTTCTACAGAAATAATGATTGTGAGCATTTTTGCATCATCCTGAATAAAAAAGAACATTTCCAAATTGTCATCATTATGTGTTAGGCTTATTAAAGTCTTTTTTTATAGTTACATATTTTTTATTCTCAGTATGCTAAGAATTTTAATCAGGAGTGGATATTGAATTCTATCTACTGCCTTTATGTTTTGCTTTCAGTGGACATTTAATAAATAAATTTAAACATGTTCTCCTTTGATAATTTCTTCTATAACAAATGTCCTGTTTTACCAACTGAGTTTCTTTAATGAGGAATGTCTTATATAAAATTGCTTTTGTTAGTTTTATGAATAGTATTTTTCATGAAAATTGCTTTAGTTTTTAAAGATATTGAAATAAACTTTTTTTTTTTTTGCAGTTTTTTTGGCCAGGGCTGGGTTTGAACCCACCACCTCCGGCATATGGGGCTGGCGCCCTACTCCTTGAGTCACAGGTGCCGCCTGAAATAAATTTCTTTATAATTTTTTTTTTGAGACAGAGTCTCTATAATTTTTTTATTTTAGCATTTGGTTTCTATATTTCAATTTTTTTTATTGGTTCTTAATATTCTTTATCATTTCTGTTATGACCTATATTGGTGCGATTTTCAGCTTTTCAATACACAAATAACATTTTTACCCTCTCTGAAATTTTATTTTTTACCCTCAATATCAACTCTTATTTTTAAGTCTTATTTTTAACATATTTTTAACTCTGTTCAATTTCTTTTTAAGTTGAATCACTGGCTCATTAATTTCTTGGCCTTCTATCCCACCCTCCAAAATGTGTTTACAGCTATTCCTTAAAATTCTACAGTATCTCTGTAGCAAAAATTTTAATATGTATTATTTTATTATACTTTATTCCTAACTCTTGTCAACCACCCAATATAATTATTTCTTTAAGAGACAGGATCTTTCTATGCTGTCCAGGCTGGTCTAAACTCTTGTTTAAGCAATCATCTTACCACTGCTTTTCGAAGTAGCTAGGACTATGGCCCCTGCTACCACACCAACTCTGTCCAATATGATTTTAAAATCTATAATTCTTATGTGATTTTGAATTTATAGATTTTTTTACATTTTCATTCTGTAGTTGACAAAAATTGATACTCAGATTGCTGATTATGTACTACATAAAAATGTGGTTTACATGCTAATAATTCTTGAAAGCACAGTGTTATGTGCATGATGGTCAATTTCATAAATCCAAACCATCATTTTCTGTTTTCTAACTGATTTTGTAACTACCTCATTTAACTCATAATGCTATATTAGATAGATATTTGGTTTTACATTGCCTGAGATTCACTTCCTCCTCTTTTTCCTTCACTACTTGGAAAGAGAAGCCCTACTCGTGAAGAATAGTGTAATTCTAGAACTGTTAAATCTCATCATTGGATTCCCAAATTACATGTTTAAATTGTACTTTGTTTTTACTTCTTAATAGGATACTATTGATTTATTTAGACTAACCTACTTTTATACAAGTTGCTTTTCTTCTCATAAGCTAAACCTTTTATTCTGTGAGGAAATAAATGTTAGAACTTCCTTAAGTGGAGGTTTATTAGATGTAGGCTCTCTTGCGTATGGTAGGAGCCTGTTTTTATTTCCTCTTTGGCCTAAAAATAAGTTAGCTTATTTTCAAATCATAGGTTGACAATTACTCTCTTTCAGAACTTCGAAAACATGATTCTCCTGTACTCTAGCTTCCATTGCCGATATCAAATAAACAGTTAGCAATCTTATTGTTTTCTTTTGCACATGATCTGTCCTCTTCCTTTGGCACTTTTAATATTCTCTTATTCTCTCTCTCTCTCTGTGTTTTACTAAGATGAATTTGAAAGTTGTTATCTTCTTGTTTGAGTTTTGTTGTGCTTCTTTTAGTAGTTTTGTGATCCCTCCAAGGATTTGTCATATTTCTGGATTCTAAGTTCATGTTCTCTGTTAATTCTGCAACATTGTTACACATTATCACTTGCAGTGTTACCTCCTTCACCTTGTACTTAGTATCCACTTCTGGATTCCAATAACATACTTTTCTGCTTAATATTTCCTTTCCTCTCACTTATTAAATCTCTTTTCCTCAAGTTCTGCTCTATATTCTACTAAACTAATGAGCTCTTTGATAGAATCAGGGGTAGCTGCCCAAATAAACTTGCCTCACCGTGGCAGGGTCAGGTTCATGGCCACCCAGGAAGGGTCAGACTCATGTCCCTCCCAGGAAATAGGAATGCCATCAATTGCTGCCCTCCCGACATGTGGTTGCACTCAGAGGCCCAGTCCTCTCTCACCCCAGTCTTGCCCCCCTTGTGCTCTACTGTGGGCCCAAGCCTCTCCAGCTGGTTAAGGTCATGTACAGAGGCCGAGTCCTCTTTTGACCAAAGCTGTAAGTGGAGAGTTTGGGTAATTTCCTGACGCCCGCCTCACCAGCCCTCCCTTGGGGCTGGATAGTTTTCAGTTGTCCAGTTCAGTGAACCAGGTTCATTCATCTGGAATCTTTCTGGAGGTCTAGATTCAGCTGGCAGCTGGCAGCGGTCAATCCTGTCTGGTTGCAGGCTCCATCCCTCTCATTGGTCCTTCGTGTCTCTTTCTCCCCCTTTGAAAGTTCCCTTTATTTTCAGCTAACAGCCGTCTCAGTCATTTTGTTCCTAATTTTCCCCCTCAAAATTTCTCTTTATACTTTACCTTTAATCTCCTTTATTTTCTACCTCTGCTTTTGCTATGGGCACCGCTCAGTCACAAATTCCCCTTTCTTCACCTCTAAGCTGTCTTTTAACTCACCTGAAACCTCTACGTCTCTACTCTGACCTCAAACCTAAACGTCTCATTTTTTTCTGTGATACTGCTTGGCTAATGTACAAACTTGATGGTGGCTTACATTAGCCTGAACATGGCATCTTTGATCTCTCAATTCTCACTGATCTCAATAATTACTGTAAAAAACTGGGCAAATGGTCAGAAGATTCCCTACATCCAGGCATTATTCTTACTCCAAAATGTTCCTTCTCTACTTTCATCGTGGGAACCCTCTCAGATTCTCCTGGTGTGTGGAACACCAGCTCTTCAGACCCATCAGAATTTCCATTGTCTATTCCTACCCTGGCAAATAGCTCTTCCCTTCTCCCTTTCCACAGCCCCTCCTGTTCCCCTCCAAACTCCCTCCTACGATCCCTCCATTTTCTCAACCAGAACACCTGAAAAATTCCTCTGTGTGGGATACCTCTCCTCCATCTATAATCTCCCATCATTCACCCACTCTCGTTGCCCTCCAACCCCACATCCATATCCTTCCCTGAAATAATATCCCTCCCTCCTTCCAATGCACAGGTAGAAAAATGGCCGAGTTCCCCCAGGGCCCTCAGACCCCCTAATGAGATCTCATTGATCTGGCCTTCAAGGTGTGGCAGCACCTCTCAGAGCTCCACTTATCAGCTTCCACCATAAGGTAAAATATAGCTACTTCTTTTTTTTTTTATTTTTTATTAAATGATAGCTGTATACATTAATGCAAATATGGGGTATAGTGTAGTGTTTTCATATACAAATTGAAATATTTTCATCAAACTGGTTAACATAGACTTTGTGTCATTTACTTAGTTACTGTGTTAAAACATTTATACTCTAGTTCTAGAAAGTTCACTTGTACCCTTGTTGGACAGATCATATAGGTGATCTTTCCAGTCACCCTCCCATCACCCATCCATCCTTCTCCCCTCCCCTCCCCCACTCCTCCCCATATTCTTAGGCTAGAATTAGGTTGTAGCTTTCATTTGAGATCTATAAATTAGTCTCATAATAGGGCTGTGTACATTGGATACTTTTTCTTCCATTCTTGTGATACTTTGCTAAGAAGAACATTTTCCAGTTCCATCCATGTAAACATGAAGGAGGTAAAGTCTCCATCTTTCTTTAGGGCTGCATAGTATTCCAACACAGCTACTTCTTAAAACTCCCAGGGACATTCCAAAAAACCCCAAATCTTCCTCAATATTGTGCTTTAAGTACAGAAGACCAGGCTAACTGGCAAAGCAGTCAGCCTCCGAGGGTCTTCATTGGAAGTCGGATTGCCTCATTTTTTTCTGAAGATATAGTTTCGCAGTCACTTCCAAGACCTAAAGCCTGACCTGAGCCTAGTTGCAAAAGACTGATGACCCCGAAGTCAGGATGCCCCCTGGATGCAGTCCTGGAAAGCTAAACTCTCTGTATTTTTCCTAATGGAAAGTAAGCTAATTCCTTTTCTGATAAGCATAGAAGCAACTTCTTCCATGCTGCCACCTTATAAAAGTTCTCCAAAATCAGACAGAGATCTCAGTAATGGGTATTGCAACATTCCCCTAATAGGTGGAAATGACTTCTCAGGATTATTAGTGACCCTGACAACTCCCAGGTATTGTATGTAATAGATCCATTAATTATGTTATTATTTTTTCTCATTCTCAGTTTTAGACCAATAACCCTTCATTTCATCTCTCCATTTCTTAACCAGTCACCAGAAAACAACTCATATCCTTGTCCTACTGGATACCAACCACCTCAGAAAAAGCCAAAGAATTTCTGTAAACACCACTCTCCTCCCTGTTCCCTTCCCCCACCGATTCTCTTACAGGCAGCCCATGCAGCCCCTCTCCCTGCAAGAAGCAGTTAAAGAGACGCCATGCCCATCACCCTACCTCCTTATTATAAACTAAAGAATCTGGTATGATAGAATCAGGTGTACCTGCCCAAATAAACTTGTCCTGCCCAGAAAGGTTTTTTGACTTCTTCAGCTTTTAGTTTCCTAATCTAGAAAATTTTGATATCAATACTATAGCATTAAGTGTAAATATAAAAATAATAGCCACAGAATAGATAAGTCTCTTATCTACTGAATACCACACAAAGCATTTGTTTAGCCTCAAACTGGAATGTGATGGCCATCTTACTATTATCCCCAATTTACAAATATGTGTAATCCACATAAAGCTCTTAGTATAGTGCTTATCACACTGTAAATTATTCAGCAAATGATAGCAATTACTATTGTGTTTAAACCCTATCATTTTAAGATGAGCTTATTTATATTGTGTTCTTAAGACTGGGATAAAAAAAGGATAAAATGTAAATAATTTACTGCTACAGCCTAAATGCTCTAGAACTGCAGTCCCCAATGCTTGGACCAGAAACCGGTATTAATCCTTGGGCTATTAGGAGCCAGGCCCACGGTAGGAATTTACAGCCCTTACTCATAGCTGGCATCACTGCCTGAACCCAACCTCCAGTTAGATCAACAGCAGCACTGGATTCTCATGGGAACAAGAACCGTACTATAACCTGCCCCTGTGAGGGATCTAGGTTGTGCTTCTTATGACAATCTCATGCCTGATGATCTAAGTGGAGCTGAGGCAGTGATACTAGTGATGGGGTTAGCTAGTTGCTGGAAAACAAACTCAAGCCTCCCACTGATTCTGCATTATGATGAGTTGTATAATTATTTTTCATTATATGGTCCAGTGTAATAATAATAGAAATAAAGTGCACAATAAATGTAATGTCATTGAATCATCCTGAAACCATGGCCCCCAACCCCCATTTGTGCAAAAATTGTTTTCCAGGAACTGGTCCCTGGAGTCAATCAGTTAGGGACTACTGCTCTAGGATGATATTAAATATTTCCCTTAATTTCCTACAACTAGTACATTTAAGAAATATCATAACTATATAATGAATAAATTCAAAATGTTTCTTTTAAAATTAATGAATAATAGAGGTATGACATTAATTCTTTATGTACTTCAGATTCTCTGTCAGCACCACTATTGTCCCAACCTTCGTCATTTATATACTCTAATTCTTCATTTAATAGCCACTTTAATGGCTCTTTTATTTGCCTCAGATTAAATACTAAATATTTCCTAGCCATTATCATTAGCTGATGCCAAAGTCATGCTTTTATCATTCCATTGAAAATGCATAGAGAAACAATTTGTTTTCAAGGTGAAATAATATTTAATACCAGAATAATAACAATAAAGATGAACAGATAATTTTCTGTTTTTAAATTTTTGGCTACATAAATTATGTTGATTTTTTATGAATGATCTCTTCCCATAAATTTCATGATATAAATAGAAAAATATTGCATTTATCTCTTTTTCCATTTACTGAACAGCTGAGTTTAAAGTAGTACAGAACACAGTAGAATCTCCATAGTTAACCACCCCCCCCCATATTGACCACTTCATTAAGTTGGCCTTAATTTTCATGGCCCAAACATGCACCACAAGTACTTATCAGTCCAGTAGTCCTAGTTCCTTATGTTGACCATGTCTGCGTGTTGATCAATTTGTTACATTCCCTTAGGTGGTCAACTTACAGAGGTTCTACTGTATATTAACTCACAAGCACATTAACTGTAAAATGAAGGTATAAAATAAAAAAATAAGAAGACAAAATAAAGTAAAATAATAATTTAAAGATTGACATATATAGGATTACATATCTGAAGAAAGCAACTACCAACAGTTATTCATCATGTCAACCCCTGAATGATTTCTTACTTTAAGTGCATACTATCTTACAGACCCCATTGTGTTATCATCAAGAGAATTTTTTGCAAGGATAAGGATCCTTGCAAGCAAAGATACAGGATCATGTAAAGATAATTGCAGCCAAGTAAATAGCAAAAATTGATTAAATCCTCACATGAAAAATTTGTAAAGGCAAATTTCAGCCCCATCTGTAAGCAGATGACCATGCTGTAGAGACATTTAATAACAAGGAAAGTTGGGCAAAAGCACTAGTTACTCAGTTGTACATCAGACTCTAAGTAAAATTAAACTCAAGAAATACTTTAAAAATATTTCAGTGAAAATAATCGTAATACATTTGAACTGATCTTATCCTTTTTCCTTAGTCTTGTCTTTTCTTTTCTTTGTAACTCCTTATCATGACATATAAAGTAGAAATGTATGTACCTGGATTTTATGGTGACAAACACTGAAGAAAATAGGGTAAAGCTTCTGAGCTCTTGATTTCCTAGGTTTACACTACATATCTTAAATATATCCTCTCAAGGTCTGCAACATTCCTCAGCAGTACTGTGTGCCACATGAAACATAATCACAGCAAAAGTGCCGGATACCATGAAAAAAAGAATAGAAACATTTTTCACAGTTTGCAATACCCTTTTTCTTAACTTGTCAACTGTATTTCTTTCTATTTTTCTAAATGATACAACAATGTTTTGCTAGACATAATATTCAGAGATATACCTAAAGAAGAAGAACCAGAAGAAAGAGAGAATGGAGAGCGTGTCATAGCATGAAGCTAAATTGTATAACCTCAAGTTCTATGCAGAAGGGCCACAACTTGGCTTTAATTTAGTGATTATAAAATAAAGTGAAGAAATTGTGTGGACAGAAAATGCCAACCATTATCATGTAGACCTGAGATAAGGGAGAAGTGAGGATTGAACTCTGACCACCATTCTTTGTTCAAAATTTGTTCCAGAGGGGCATGAAGAGACTCACACTTATGGGCCAAACCAATGAATGAAGTTCATGCATTGATTCATCATATTGCCTGCAACTTCTGCATTTCAGAAATAAACCCTGGCTTTTAAGAACTAGTGATTGCAAGCTGTTGGGAAGTTCATGTCTTTTTTTTTTTAAGACAGAATCTCACTATGTTGCCCTGGGTAGAATGCTATGGAGTCACAGCTCACAGTAACCTCAAACTCTTGGGCTTAAGCATTTCTCTTGCCTCAGCCTCCCAAGAAGTTGGAACTACAGGTGCCTGCCACAATGCCTGGCTATTTTTTGGTTATAGTCGTCATTGTTGTTTGGCATGTCCAGGCTGGATTCAAACCCACCAGCTCCAGTGTATGTGGCTAGTGTCATAGCCTCTGAATCTAGGCACCAAGCTGGAAGTTTGTGTCTTAATTGTTAGCTGTCCATTCTCCTTGCTCGGCACCCTACAACATATCTCTCTCTCACTGCAAATCTCAGTGTCAATGCCAGCTTTGTGTGCTGTTCAAGCAGACTCTCATTCTGTTCAGAAATATAAGTTAAATTTCACTCACCATAATTTGTAATACGAGGAAAGTTTGTGATTGTCAGACTTCCTTGGTCTTTTAGTCCCTTTTTCATACTCATCACAACTGAAAATTTCTCCAAACACCTCTTACAATTTCCTATGTAATCAATACAGAGTCTCCTTATACTTTAGGAAGAGAGTCCTCTTTGAAGTCAATTTGTCCTCTATGAAGCCTGGAAAGTGTCAGGGCAATAGTAGACCCAAAACCCACATAAACTTCTAGTGTTTTAGAAGGTAGCCATTTAACTAATGTCCCATTCAATCACAATGGGTTCTTGTCAAGGATAATTATTTGCATATCCTTGAAACCTCTTGTAAGCTTCTCAACAAACCTTACTGAGAACTTAGGTAAATTGATTTACTTAGTCTTTCATCAATTGCTCTGTTTATTCTTAAGCGTGACACAACAGGCTAAAGAAGTACAATTTGATAGAAACTTGCCTTGTTAGCTTTTACACATTTCATGTACTACAATAACACATGGCCGGAAGCCAGGAACTAAATGTTATTATGAATGGCATTTGAAAACAATTCAACTACACAGTGCCAGATGACAAAATTTTTAAAGAATAACATAGCCACAGAATATGAATAAAATGCAAATTTATATGCCATTTCTATGAGGGTTCTCTGGGCTTTTTCTTTTAACCTAGCTCAGTATTTCCACAATTGGTATCTACAGACATGTCAAAAATACCTGAGATGGTATTCTTGCTAAAAGACTTTTGTCCAGGGATGCATAGATTCTCATATGAAAACAAGTCCATAAATTTTCCTTCATTAATGCCATTCTCTAATCCAATAGCTATCAAACTATAGAACAAAAATGAAGTACATTAATTTATTATAATAGTCAGATAATTAACATACTCAGTATTACTTAACTATACAAATAGTATTACATTTTGACTGATGATTTACAAAGTTGTTCATTTTTAAATAAGATTATATAATACATTTATTTTAAATAATTGGTACATTCGTGTTAACTTTGCATCATTTTATCATATTTTGTTTTCTCCATCATTGGGTGCTAAAAGTACAACTACCAGCATGTCCTGATCTCTCCCATGAAAATGTTCAAGACACTTCTAGAAGCCAGAGACTTGGTTCGTAATCATAAAATGGCTGCCACAGCAACCTTATCACAGCACACATACTGTGTGTAATCATCAGCTTTTACTATGCTTTTTTGTGTAAGAGAATATTTGGTGAACTCAAGAAACACTAATTGCTATGCTTTCATTAGGAATTTTAGACTATTTACTCGATTTTTATTTTATTTATGTATTTATTTTTTATTAAATTATAACTGTATTAATTAATTAATGCATTTATGGGGTTCAGTATACTGATTTGATATACATTGTGAAATGCTTACATCGAACTGATTAACATGTCCATCACCTCACTTACTTATTTTTTGTGGTGAGACAATATACTCTTTTCTTAATATTTTTGAAATGTACCATTGCATTATGCACATTTGGTGAGGTCCCCCAAATACTCTCCCTCCTCCCTTCTCCTCTTGCTCTTCACCCCTCCTACTTTCTGCACTACAATTATCTTTTACCATTCATATGAATGTGTAGGTGATTATGTATTGATTTCATAGTACTGTTGAGTACATCAGATACTTTTTTTTCCATTCTTGAGATACTTTACTAAGAAGAATATGTTACAGGTAAACATAAAAGATGTGAAGTCTTCATATTTTTTATGACTGCATAGTATTCCATGGTGTACATATACCACAATTTGTTAATCCATTCATGGGTCAATGGGTACTTGGGCTGTTTCCATGTCTTGGCAATTATGAATTTGGCTGTAATAAATATCCTGATGCAAATTTCTTTGTTGTATAATTATTTTTGATCTGGGTATATATCTAATAGAGGAATTGCAGGATATAATGGTAGGTCTACTTTTAACTCCTTGAGTATTCTCCAAACTTCTTTCCAAAATGGCCGCATTAGCTTGCATTCCCACCAGCAGTGTAGAAGTATTCTCTTCTCTCCACATTCATGTCAACATTTGTAGTTTGGGATTTTGTGATGTGGGCTAATCTTACCAGAGTTACATGATATCTCAAAGTGGTTTTGATTTTCATTTCTGGGATGATTAAAGATGATGAACATTTGTTCATGTGTTTGTAGACCATGCATCTATCTTCTTCAAAGAAGTTTCTGTTCAAGTCTCTTGCCCACAGAAAAATGGGGTTACTTGTTCTTTTCTTATTGATTCATTTGAGTTCTCTGTGGATTCTAATTATCAGACCTCTGTCAGAAGCATAACCTGCAAAAATCTCCCGTTCTGAATGTTGTCTGTTTGCTTTACTTACTGTGCTCTTGGCTGTGCAGAAGCTTTTTAGTTTGATCAGATCCCAGTAATATATTTTTGGTGTTGCTTCAATTGCCTCGGAGGGAGGCAGTACTCCTCATAAAATATTCTCCAAGGGACTCAACTATGAAACTCTTAGAAATGACCAAAGAATACAGCAGTGTCTCCGGATACAAAATCAAAACTTACAAATCAGTAGCTTTTATATATGCCAACAATAGTCAATTTGAAAATATAGTCAAGGACTCTATTCCTTTTACAGTAGTACCAAAAAAGATGAAATATCTGGGAATTTACATAAGAAAGGACATGAAAGATCTCTATAAAGAGAATTATGAAACTCTGAGAAAAGAAATAGCTGAAGATGTTAACAAATGGAAAAACATACCATGCTTGTGGCTGGGAAGAATCAATATTGTTAAAATGTCCATAATACCCAAAGCAATCTACAGATTTAATATAATCCCTATTAAAGCACCATTGTTATACTCTAAAGACCTTGAAAAAACAATTCTTTGTTTTATATGGAATCAGAAAAAACCTCAAGTAGCCAATATATTACTCAGAAATAAAAATAAATCAGAGGTATCACATTATCACAATTCAGGCTATACTATAAATCTATACTGATCAAATCAGCATGTTATTGGCACAAAAACAGAGAGGTAAATGTATAGAACATGATAGAGTACCATGAGATGAACCCAGCTACTTGTCATTTGATCTTTGATAAACCTATCAAAAACATTCAGTGGGGGAAAGACTCCCTATTAAATGGATGGTGCTGGGTGATCTGGCTGGCGACCTGTAGAAGACTGAAACTGGAGTCCCACCTTTCACCATTAACAAAAATTGATTCTCACTGGATAAAAGATTTAAACTTAAGACATGACACTATAAAAATACTAGAAAAGTGTATAGGAAAAACACTTGAAGAAATTGGCCTATTTACTCAATTTTTGGAGGGCCTTTGGCTAAAGTAGAATTACCCAAAACCTCATTGGAAGGATGGCTTTGCTAGTATTTAAATCACCTAACACAAAAACATCCCTGCACACAATGCTGTGCTGACTCCAGTGTTTGTTTCTTTCTTGATTATCTGAGGATTAATTTATTTTATGAGCTTGTTATACAGAACTGGAAAAATATTGAACAAAAGGGACATGTGGTCCCTAAGCATCTTCTAGAACCCCCCTTCGGCACCTGTCTCACCACATTCCCACAAGTCATATAAGACCAAACTTTTCTTGAGCCTTAATGAGCCCTAAGTAGACAGCACAGTTGTATGTCATCCTTCACCCCTCAGTTCCTACCTGAGAAGACAGACTCACAGAGAAGAAGGGAAATAAATGGAAAAATAGGCACACAACTTCACAGTTGCTTCTGTCATAGATTTGCAGCAATAACCCTTTATTTATCCCTTATAATTTTCTATAAAAGCAGCCAACGTCTTTGGTTCAGGGCCATTGCTTCTCTCTTCTTCCTTTTGGGTATCATGCTACCCCCCCCCTCTCCTTTTGCTCTGTCTCTCCAAGATAGTAAAATAAACTTTTTCTTTTTTTTATTTTTTGAAGTTTTTTTTTTTTGGCCAGGGCTAGGTTTGAACCCACCACGTCTGGTATGTTGGGCCAGTGCCCTACTCCTTTGAGCTACAGGTTTACTTGTGTAAGAAAACTTTTTCTACCTGGGTTGTAAAGCCACCCTTAAATCACCCTTTCATTCACACATTTAAATTCCAAGAATATTAGACCTTTCACTTTTTAAAAAACACACTAAAGCTCTTTATTGAATACTACAGTTTCAATACACATTCAATTATTCATTCATTTTCTCATTCACTAATGTATTTATTCAGAGTCTTTAGAATAGATACAAAAGACTGCAAGGTAGTATCCTGAGTGCTGGTGCTATGCCATCTCACAATTTAGCAACTTAGTGGGAGAGATATTATGAATTAAGCAAAACAACTTAATAGTCTTTTAATGCTGTTATATACATGGAGGCTTCATCTATTACTGTTGGGAGAATTTGGTTGTGAAAGATACTTAGAAAGAGAGTAGATAAGAAACCATTATACAGGAGGTGGGATGAAAGTAGGACTCCTAAAGTTTCGGTCTGGTATGGAGATAGGTGTAGTATTGGAATGATGACCAACATTTGAGGAAAGATACAGATTAAAAAAAAAACAAGGAAGGAAGCACAAAATAAACTGAACACTGAGTAGAATGTCAGCCTCAAGTTTGGTTAAGATTGGAAAGGGGCAGGCAGATCGTGAAAACAAAGTCAAGTGCCTGGCGAAGAGTTCTGAACTTTCTGTTATACAACAAGGAGTCCTAAAGGTTCCTGAGGATGGCCATAACCGTAAACCCTTACCATGAATTTGTGACATGCCTGACATTGTTTGAAATAGTTTAGGGAAAAAAGTAATTTACTATCCATAATAACTTTCTAGGATAGGCATTTTTATTACTTAATGAATTTTTAGACATAGAGAATAAGAAACGAAGAAGAAAGTTGCCCTAGGTCATAACTAGGAAGCGGTAGAGGTGGGAGTCACATCTATTCTGTTTCCAGATGCTGTGTTCCTACACATTACACTGTCAAAGTGAAGGAGCAATGAGAGATTTCAAAAGATTAACTTGAGTGCAAAATACAGATGTGTTCGAACAACTGGAAAGACTAGGGATGAAGTTTAATTAGAAGAATTTTCTGCAGTATGAGCATGAGGTAATGCTCTTGAAACCAGAATGGTGGCAGTAAGAAATGGTGGATGTAATAGATGCAGGTGTTCTTAGAAACTCACATCTAAATGTTATAAAGTAGGTTAAATATTGTCATTCCCCAAGGAATCTATGCCTGCTTAATATACACAGAAAATATTAGAACTTAATGTTTTGTTTTGTTTTTTTTTGAGACAGAGTCTCACTTGGTAGCCTAGGCTGGAGTGCCCTAGTATAAGCCCTATTCACGGCAACCTCAAACTCCTCGGTTTAAGGGATTTCCCCTCACTCCCAGCCTCCTGAGTAACTGAGATCACAGGCAGCTGCCATATGCCCAGCTAATTTTCTATTTTGAATAGAGACAAGGTCTCACTCTTGCTCAGGCCTTAAACACTTGAGTTCAAATGATCCTCCTGCCTTGGCTTTGCAGAGTGTTAGGATTACAGTCTTGAGCCACTGTGCCCAGCCAGAATTTAATAATCTTTATCTGTTAAATGTTTGATAAGATCTCTTATTATTAAACACAAACTCAGAAAGTAGTTTTAGTAAGGTTTTGCCTAATTAGGAAATTATTATTTTTGGTTGGTGAACACGAGCCAAGTGTTAAATGTGAAAACATTGACCCTGGTTTGCTCTGTTCTGTTTTGTACGATGGTAACTTTCTGTTTGTGTACTTTTCGTTTCACTAATTCTCTGCAGACAAAACTGTGTCTTTGTGAATTGTCTATAGGCTTTCTCAGATATAAATTTCAGGTTATTCTGAAGTTATGCCTGTTTGTATCATTCGCCCACTCAAGACATCGCACATTCTTCCAACCACCCCCTACACTTGGAACAGGCACATAATTAATATACGCCAGGCAGGCCACCTTGCTCTTCTCCTTCAAAAACTCCTAAAAAACCATCTGCTCTGGGAGGCATTCCAGCTACAATAACCACCTACTACTTTCAATTGCCTATAATATCTGTATCCACTTTCTTAAGCACTGCTTACATATTTTACCATTATAAAATCCATATGACAGTGTATCTTCTAAATACATTATAGCGGTGTGTAACCTCCCCTTAAACATCTACATTTTATTAGATTAATAGGACATTCTTGCAATCATTTCTTCTGCAACAGAATAAAGAAATGTCAGCTTTAAAAGGATAAGAGATTAACGTTGACTCTGGGAACCAAATGTGTAGCCAACCCAGTTAGGTATTCTGATTAGGGTTTGTGCCAACTCTCATGGAGAATGTTCAATGACACTATCTAATTGGATTTTTCATGAACATATGATAGGGTGGAAATTAAATAATATAGTAGATTATTTCTAAATTATCATACTTTGATTTTCCAAATTTATTACATATTGCTTGCTGGGCAACAAGAACTCATTTTGGTATTGTGACCTTTTTGATCACTTTTTCTGATAAAAAAAATGACAGGAACACATTTCATTATTGTGCAAAACAGATGTAAGAGAGATCCTTTCTTTTTTATTTTTGAAATTTTAAATCCATATATAACCATGTTGGTTAATACCAAATTCCTGCATGCCTGTGAATCCCCTACTGAATATATCAGCAATATGCATATCCTGCAACATGTGTGATGTCTAGGCATTACCCTAGAGACATGTACATTTTACTCTGGCAAAAGTTAGGCCTCCCTGGAAGATAAAGAGGTTTTCTTGGTATTTCTACATTAAGGACTGCAGATGAAGAGAAAGGTATCAAAGACTGAGGACAGAAGAATTAACACACTAAAGCAATATAATATGGAAACACAGTGGGAGATTTTTTGGCCAAATTTGAAGGGCCAAGCGATGCTGTTGCTGGGTAGAGGTGGTGGGTGGTGAGGTGGGAGGAAAGACCATGGAAACAGGTAGAAAAGAGGTCAGGTGTATGTGCTGCTCCCCTCATTCTTCAGGTCAGCACCTCAGAGGCGAAAGAAAACTACCTAAGTAAAACATGGCAATCAGAGAATGATAGAATTTGCCTTGGAAGCTGGTTTTGGTGACTGTGAAAAACAATGCTATTTGCTAATTCTATGCCTCATATGGCTTGGACCCCGCAAGGTAGCAATGGCTGAAGGAGGAGTCCAGTGCAGTGGATCTGAGGAAAACCCTTGCAGAGTCGCATAAACCTTATTATGGTGGGGAAAGAACAGAAGTTAGTCCACAGAGTTGGTGAGCTTGAGTTCACAATCCTCAGAAGTAGGTGTCAGCCAGGTGCCCAAAGCGTCAGATGGGTCTCGAGAGAAGATGCCAGTGAAAGAGAACACACAGCTTCTGCTCCGCTTCAGCAGAGACAGGGACTGTCGAGGGATGAGGTCATCTTCCCCTACTATTGACTGTTAATTTTGTGTGTCAACTTGGCTGAGCCCTTAGGTATTCAGCTATTGGGGTAACATTATTCTGGATGCATCTGTGAGGAGGTGCTTCTAAATAATTGTAATATTTGATTTCGTGGACTGAGTAAAGCAGAGTGCTCTCCACGGTGTGGGCGGGTCTAATCCAATCCTTTAAAGGTTCTAATAGCCCAGAAAGGCTGAGGAAGGGAGAATTCGCTCTCTCCTCCTGATTAGCTTCATGCTGGGTCTTTTGCTTCAGACTCGACTCAGGCTGAACCTTACACTGTTGCTCTCTCCTGTTCTCAGGCCACGGGCCTTGAATGGGAACTGCATCACGGGCCCTCCTAGGTCTCCAGATTGCTGACCTCTCAGCCTCCACAGTCATATAACCAAACTCTCTCTCTCCCTGGGGAACCCCAATAAACCCATATTAAGAGGAAATACGATACTCTCTTTGTACCTAAGCATTGCTCCTCAAAGGCAAAAAGGAAAGACAAAGCCAGTGAGTAGGGAAAAACATCTGGAAAAGTTGGGTAGTTACATGAATGAGAAAGTGTGTTAAACTACCCCCATCACTAGGCTTATTATCAGGGTAGGGCTTATTTATGGGGTAGGTCTTATTTTCGAGGAAACACAGTAGAGGAGACCAAAGCACTTTTAATTAACAAAACTAATTATTTACTCCCTCAGTGAGCTTGGTGACTCAGACAAGAAGAGAGCAATTGTAGAAATTCATGGAAATCATTCTGCCGTACAGTTACACTTATGATTACTTTATATTGTACTGCTTCGATTAAAATAGTTTTTGCTAAAAACATTCCTAATCGAAAGCCTTTCGAGAGACTTCCTAATTTATGTTTTGACACCTTTATAAAGTCATTCAATGAGATTTTTTTTGAATTTTATTTGGATTTATTTGAAAAGGTACACCTGTTTTTTGACTGTTTAGAAAATATTAATTATCACCGTCAATATGCTTGCAATATTTCCTGCCAAATAGAAAAGAGCATTCATGGTGCACATATCTGGGCTGAAACATCTCCACATCGACTAAAATAATTCCTATAAGAGCAAATGTAAAACCAAAATAAGTATGCATATGTTATTTTTATTATTTAAACAATAATCATAAGGGTACATAGTTTTCTTAGAATGTGAAAACCAAGGTAACTTCCTAGAATCTGTTCATGACTTTATTCTCATAAAAATCCAAACTACTCAAGAATATATTTTAAAATATGTGTATTACTTATTATGAAATCAAGAAAAATCCTGAGATCTTAGAATTGCAGATTTTCATCCTTTAGTATAAAGTATTTATGCTGCATTGCATCTAGTAAGGGCCAAAAGAATTACATGGATAGTAGTAACATTTGGACAACTACTGCTTGCAAACCATTTCCTGGTGCACTTTGATCAAGGTGTTCCTTAACTGAAATCTTGAGGGGATCTACCTGAAGGTGGATGTAACTTAGAACTCCAGAAAGACAAAAACATGCATCAAGTGAGATTGACTGAATTGATATTATAAATGAAAACTATAGACAACATAGGAAAGTGAAATAGTTAATATAAGTTAATAATAGGCTTAACTACAGGAATGGCTTCTGAAAAATGTATCATTAGGTGATTTCATCATTGTTTGAACATCACAGTTTATTTATACAAACCTGACAGGATGTGTATGTGTGTGTGTGTACATGTATGTTTATATATATTTTTTCATACAGAAAACCAAATGCCCTAGTCTCATTCCTGAATATTGGTCATTTCATGTACTTGGCCTTCAATGCCAATATCAAGTACTTTATGTCAGATTTCTATAATCTTATGCAACCACCATTGTACATATGGTCTGTCATTGACTTACTATGTCTTTATGTGGTGCATGACTGTATGTGTGTAAGTGGAAATAACAATGCCTTATGCATAAAGTTTCCAAATTCTTGCCAGCCCACTTTCCACTCTCTGAGAATCCCATATTTCTAATACACCTCTCTAAGTTCTAGAATGTTACTGACCCCTGTGTTCTAGTACAAATATCCCAAGTATACTTGAGTTACCTGAGAATTTTGTTAGTAAATTCTGATGAAAATGGAAGGGAAACTAAATGGTATTTCATTAGCTACATCACTTACGTTATTCAATTTAATCTTACAAAAACCTTGGGAACTAGGAATTACTACCTATTTTTACAGGTGATGACATAAAGCCTCCTAAATTCTAAACAATTTACATTTCTTAGTGAGAACCAGGAAAGCTTGCCTGTATCATTAGAACAGTAAAGTTAAAAATCACAACAATAACTTCAGTATCAGTTTTATAACTGTTTACGTGCTAGAGAGCTTAGAAAATTCTGAATGAAATTAAAATGCATTTCATTGGTGTGGAATCATGAACATTTGTCAAAATTATTTTATATAACACTCCCTAGGTTTTCACAGCTGTATAAATGCTCCCTCAAAGAAATAAGTACAGAATGAATAAAAACAGATGTGGCAGTTTTGCATATCAGCAGTGAAAATCCCTTTTTATCTTATCTTGTCAATATCTTCCCATAACTTCGTTTATGTCATAATTCTGTACAATTCTTGCACAATGAGTGCAAGAAAAGCCCATGACATTTGCAGTCCATATGGTCTTCAGTCAGGTTTTCTGGTTACTCATATTTCTCCAGAGATTACCTTTGCACAGGAACTAATTTTGTACGTTTTCTAACGAAAACCCAACCTTTCATGCTGTGCATTAAAAGAAAACCCAAACATTCTCCACTCTATTAAAAGTAATTGAGTCAGAACATTTAAAGGTATTTTAAATGAATGTGCACTGAACATTCTCCAACTTGGTTCAGGAAATAGATGTAGGAAAGTTTTTAATACCCTGCAAATCTTAAGAGGAGGAAATTACCTTTTGGTTATTTAAAGCTAGAGAAGATTGACTTTTAGAACTGTAAGACAATGTGCTATCATCAACCTCAAGGCCATGAAAGGGTTTACCTTTAAGAAGATAGCAGTAGTTTGTTTTCATAAATTGTGTTTTCGCTGTTTAAAATTCAGATACCCTATGCAGTTTGAGTATCCCTAAATCAAAAATCTGAAATCTTAAGTGTTAGAAAATCTGAAACCCTTTGAGGGCTATCATGAAGCCACAAATAAAAAAACCTCATGAAGAAGTACTTGCCACAAACTTTGTTTTATGCATCAGATTATTCAAATATTTCCTAAAATTATTTTCAGGCTATGTGCATAAGACATCTATTAAACAAATGAATTTTGTGTTTAGACTTGGGTTTTATACCCAAGGTATCTCATTATGGATATGCAAATATCCTAAAATGTGAAAAAAAAAATCCCAAATCCAACACTTCTGGTCCCAAGCATTTTGATAAGAGATGCTTAACCGATAGTACTTTTATAGGAACCCAGCTGTAGGACCTAGTTAATTTTGTCTAATATAGCTTAAAAAAAGAAATTCTTTGCCATATCTAATGGTAATTCAAGCTCTCAACAACATTAGAATTGAGGATTCAATATATATATGTATATATATACACACACATATGCATAAAACAATTCTATGTGACTTTTCAATGATTAAATTAAAAACTTAGTATGGGCAAGGGAAAAAATTAAATCATGATATGAATCGGCGCTGTTTTATTAGGTAGACGTTCTAGCAACCCTAATTCCAGTGATTTACACGAATAGTTAATCACCTCTTACATTATCTTTCCAACTGTTAGTCACCCAAAGATCACGCTAGCTTAATATCAACTTGATATATGTAGCTGTAAACCACTTAAAAGTTTACACAGGGAAATATTTTACAGTTTTTGTTTCAAGTTTATGTAAATAATTAAATATATTTTAACAAGCATCTACATAAGTGACAGGATTATTTTATTCTAATCTCAAAACCTAATTATCACCTTCTTAAGGAGGACAAGGAACAGCTTTTGAGGCAAATTAATGTATCCTATCCGTGGGACAGTTTGTCACTTGCTTAAATAATCATCATCTTTGTTATAAGCTTCACTGAATGAAGAGATGGGACCTCCCTCACACTATTACACATTAAAATTAACTTCCACAGGTTTTTAAACAGTTTATTACACTTGCATGGAGCTGGATCTTAATGTAGAAAGGACAATATTAACTGCTTTTCAAACATAAGAGGCAAATATATTGCATATCAGCTTTTAGAAATAAACAGATTTTAGCCTCTACACAGATACATCAAATAGTTAATATACACAAGTTAAAGAATATGCTGCAGGTTATAATAGGAAATCATGGTGCATGAGCAAAGAGAGTATGTAAAAGGGCCTGTATTATGAAAAGATCATTGGTATTATTAAGCAATTACCTAAAATAAACAATTGCCAATAAATTCTGTATATTAGAGCTTATATATGTTAAAAAGTTACTTTCTTAGTTGCTTGTGTAAATGGGAAATACAAGAAAAAAACATAAATAAATGTATATAAAATATACACAACATTTTGTTTTGTTTTGTTGCAGTTTTTGGCTGTGGCTGGGTTTGAACCTGCCACCGCTGGCATATGGGGCTGGCGCCCTACTCCTTTGCACCACAGGCACTGCCCAACACAACACAATTTTTTAAACACATTTAAATGAAATATAGTATTGTTTCATTTTTGAAATTTTCATGGAAGAATATTTTTGTAAAATTATCAAACACTTCTAAAACCAAAGCAGTATGTGGAAAAAATATTTTAAAAATCTATTATATCATATTCATGCTATAATTTAATTACTTATTGGATACAAATGTAAGAATTTTCAAGAATATCCTCAATTAGAAAATCATTTCATTCTATAATGAGTCATTCTACAATTAAGAATGAGGATCAGTACTTTGACTTTTAGTTTAACTGAAGCAAAGTCCTTTCCACACAGATTAAAACTGGTCTTGTTCATCAAATATGATCAAAAGCTCGTTAATTAGTTGGCTGGACTAAGGTACACAGATGGCCTTTGACCTCGCATCACAGACTGCAAAGATTTTAGCATTTATAACAGACTTGCAAGTGTGCTGGCTGGCATTCATATATAAATCAATTTACACTACGCTAAAAAAGATGCAAACTCCCACGTGAGAAGGACTACTGGTGTAAATAATCTAAGACCTGGCAACACAACACATAGCCAAATGATGACTTTGCCAACGTGCTTAAAGAAGGACTCATCTGGAGTTTTCTACCTCTCTGGAAGCGCTGCAAGGCTGAGTGCATGTGGACTTGCGCCCTCTGCTGGCCAAACTCTTCAACTTCTTTAAAGTTCTCAAACTATTCAAGCGTGCTTATAAAAAACAATGCTCTAGTCTAAATAAAACTTCCTTTCTGAAATTAGGAATCTATGGAACCTGTTTTAAAAATTTGAATTTTAAAATTATATTTTAGCTGAATTCTAACAAATAAATATTTCTTTGAATATCAGAAAAAAGTTAGTTACCTAAATTTCTTATCCTAAAAATTAAAAGACTAACTTACTATTATGACTAAATAACAAAATAAGTGTTTCTGATAAAATAGTTTCAGTTAAAAACAAATGATAAAAAACAAAAATAAATAATTTAATAGATTAAAATAATGTTAAATAGATATCTCCAGTAAAGCTGGTAATTAATAATAAAGTATGCCTACTAATTCTTCTCATATGAAATATAATTTGTCAATGATTTTATGACAGCCTTTTCAAAAATGGTAGCTGTATGTTTAATAATAAGTGTAGGTCAACATAACCAAACCTAGGTCAATAACCCAGTTGTCATCTCTGTGGGTGGTACTTATACTCCAGTTTGCAGATGATAGTGCAAAAATGACTCTTGCATTATTCAGCTCCATCAAAGACCTCACACCTAATTCCAGACCATTAAAATCTATCATCTATGGAATTGACCAGCTTGTTCCATGAATACCTCACATTTAACAGGCACAGAACGGAATTCATAATCATGATCCCACACCCTACATTGTCTACATCTTACCATTGGTTGGTGTGGCCAATATTTTGTTTTAATTGCACATGTTTTCGTTCAATATTCCCTTCCATATTCACAGTCATATCAAGTTTTTAAACTTGGTAACAGTAACCACTTTTTCTTCTATAAATCCATTTCCTTAGTCTTATGTTGTTGAAAAGCTATCGTTTCTTACTATCTCAAGGTTAATGTTCAAGCTTCCAACAGGATGACCCAAGTTCTTTGTGATCTGAGTATGATCTACAAATCCCCTTTAATCTTTCCATTTCTCAAGGTTTTTTATTCATTTCTTTATTTCTGTGTTTATTTATTATTTCATGGAACTATTTATAGTCACCAGCATACCTGAATATACTTTATACCACTTTATCCTATGTGTCATATCATTCTCTTGGCTCCATTGTCACTTAAAAAACTTCATCTCTTAAACCACACTCTAGAGTCAGGTTTTTAGTTAGTGCCTGCCGAGTCACCCCTTCCTCCCACTGCTGAAGAATTACTTCTTCCCTTGCGTCCTCTATGTATGATTCTCCGATTATCACGTTCATCTTACAGCACTGCATACATTTGTTTCTGTGTATCTTTCCCTTACTAAACCATAAACCCTTAGTGGCTAGAATGGTGTAAAACTTATCTTTCTAATTGTTGAGACCACACCTACGGTGCGTCTTACAAGGGTACATGTGAAACTCACTAAATGTAGACTATAAACGTCTTAATACAATAACTAAGAAAATGCCATGAAGGCTATGTTAACCAGTTTGATAAAAATATTTCAGATTGTACATAGAACCAGCACAATGTACCCCATGACTGCATTAATGTACACAGGTATGATTTAATTCTATGTTTATTTATTTATTTATTTTCTGGCCCATAGTAACTTTGAATCAAAGGACTATTTATCTAGACTGAATAGTTAGTTAGTAACTAGATAAATATGTAAACTATGGCAAGTTGCTTATACTTCTGTTTTCTAATATGTGACGTGAAAATACTAAAATACTAATAGTAACCATCTCCCAGAGTTGTGTGTGGATTAAATAAAATAATCATATTATAGTACACTAAAAGTAATTTAGTAGAGTATCTGAAACTTATCCCAGACTTTAAGAAATCTAAAAAGTCATCTATTGACATTGTACGTACAGCTGCTGCTATATTTGCCATCTAAGAAATTTGCTGGAACTCTCAAAACTTCCCATGCTACCCTCCAGGAAATGGCTATGATATGTGTCTGCCATCACCAAAAACATTCAGATTGTCTACTAGGAAATCCACCGAGTTATCATTGCCATTATGTCTATAGTACGAAAAGATGCCTCACACCCAAACTTGGTGCCTTCTGGATGCAGAGGCTTTGTTTAGTCTGCAAATATCATTAATTTTAAAGAAATCTTCATAGGAATCCCCCACCTTCAATGCGTGATGTTTCACCCTATTCAGCAACTATCCTCCACAATACCAACTCTCAACTAATGGTTCATTCAAACCTTCATGGGTATAATGGCTAAATAAGAAACAGACTTACATATTTAAGACAAAAGAAGAATGTGTTCACTTCACTTATATACAAAAAGGGATTGACAAAGATCCTTCTACACCAGATTTAGACAGACTCCTACGAGCCCTTTTTTTGAACTTGACCTCTCTTTTGAATCCTGTCCTAGGCCTGCATAGACCCGTTTTAGTAAAATCCTGTTAATTCATTCTATAATAATCCCTTCAACTTTGGTATGCTGTGAAATTCGTTCACCCACCACTGATGTCCAGGTCTTTGATATAGTTAAGAAATACCCTGTGCTTAACATTGTATCTTCTTAAAACTGTCTATCACTTTCCACGGATAACCCTCACACCTTTTATTGCCAATAAATACCCATTTGTATTTTCATATTTGGAATTGAACTCACTTCTACCCTAAGGTCTCATTTCCTATTGTAATAATACTGAATAAAATATGTCTTCACTGATATATATACTGATGAGTTTTATTATGGTACATTGGGATAATTATAGACAGTTAGTTATTAGGTTTACAACTCTGTTAACTATGCTACAAAAATTCATGATGAAAATATGCTGCTAATGATGGTAGAATTACTTTAAGTTTTCATAATAACCCAAGCCTTTTATTCCTGAAATAATTTTTTCTAATAAAAATAAGATTAATATACGTAGAAAAAGCAATAAAAAATTTTCATCAAGTTTTGCATTCTTTCCTTATGTCATGTAACAGTTTTCATTAGTTTAGATACATTTGAATATAATTTAGGCCATTAAGGTGAATACAAAACGGACTAACACAAGTATCCAATTTCAAACCTTAAAAAGCCAATTAATATTAAAGCAATTGAATGTGACACACACGGATTTCAAATTCATATATTTGTAAACTATATGAATCACAGTTTCTGTAAACTATATGAATCTAGGAAGGTTTCTGATACCTTTGAAGGTGCTACCAAAATTCCAAATGACTTTTGTAATTTAAATAGGCCTTGAAAGTTAAAACAAATTAAGTTAGAGAAAGTAATGATAGTAAGATGAAAAGAAATAAAAAAAGACTATCTCTAAAAATTGATTGTGTATATCTGCAAATAAAACAAAACAAATTATGCCTTCATAATGACTACGAAACTTATCAGTAAATAATGAAAGTGCGTAAGTGACGTGTGCCCTGCATTGAGATAAGTAAATATGTAAAAAATTATAATTATAAGGAAGATAAATGTGGGGCTGATTGCTGGCACTACAAATGGGTTAAACTTACTACATCCACATTTCTCATGGTGTCTATAATTTTTATTAAATCATCTAAAAGTTCTAATAGCAGACAAGCAGCATGGAAATTTAGATTTAAGTGACCTCCTAAAAGGTAAGAAAATGAATTATGAAACCCAAAGTCTTTGAAAAGTCTGATTCATTATTTAAATATAGGATGATTATGGCAGAGAGTGCATATTGGTCCCTATCATGTGTTGTTCTTTCTTTCTGTGTGCACCAGAACCTCTCAACAGGAGGGGGGCCCCCCTGCCTGCCCAGCAGGAGGCCGTGTTTGCTGAGCTCTTGCCTTCATGAGTGGCTGCATTACTAAGTCCTGACAGGAGCAGAGGTGACCTGGCGGCGCCCAGGGAAGGCACTGTGAAGATGCTGCAAACACTGGACATGGGCATGTGATGAACATTTGCTGGGGAACATAGTCTCCAGCTACCTTGGGCAGAAACAGACATTTCTTCCTGGCAGCAAGTTACATTCAGTTTTGCAATTTACCTCATTGATAGTCTTTACCACATTTTGTTAGAATTATATGTTTCGTTTGTGACTTCTCCCTTGGCCCAAAGGATTTTCAAGAACAGGGAGGATATTTCATATTAATATTACCTATTTCCCAAGCACCTTCTTATTATCAACTTAAGTTACACGAAATAAGAAAAAGAAAATAGGACATTTTGTTATGAGATCTTTTTTTTTATTATTCATTTATTTATTATTTTGGGACAGAGTCTCACTATGTTGCCATGGTAGTGTACTATGGTATCACAGCTCACAGCAACTTCCAACTCTTGGGCTTAAGCAATTCTCTTGCCTCAGCCTCCCAAGTAGCAGGGACTACAGGTGCCCACTACAATGCCTGGGTATTTTTTGGTTGCAGTTGTCATTATTGTTTAGCTGGCCTAAGCCGGGCTCAAACCCACCAGCCTTGCTGTGTGTGGCTGGCTTTGTAACCACTGTGCTACAGGCGCCAAGCCTGTTAAGAGTTTTTCTGTTAAGGTTTTAGGTTTCATTTTCGTTTTTCAAAATGTAGTAATAAAACATTTTATTTTTATAATGAGAAAACAAATGTACATATCTTAAATTCTTTACTAATGTGGTAAATGTTATGCAAATTAATATTATTAGAATATTAAGCCATATAATGAGATTGATTTCCCGAGTCAATATTTGCTTGCATAAATTTTGTATGTACATGTATATATTTAATGTAAGTGCATTAGAACTCCATATTTTAGTTATATGGTAAATCTCTTATTTGGTGATGGGACAGTTTTTTTAACATGTCTATGAAGATTGCCTTCAGCATTTAGAAAGATTTTCAGAGAGGAGCAGAGACTCAATTATAAAAGGTGCCATAGGGGAAGTTAAAGCAATCATTAATGTAAAATAAAATAAGGAGGGTAATATAAACAAGAATAAGTGTTAAACAAATAGTTCTCTTTCTCTTCCAGTATAAAAAGAGATTGATAGAGAGAGCAGACAGAGAGAGATAACCAGGAAAAAGAAGCAACTAAGAAAAACAAATACTTTAAACAAATTATTTGAAGATTCACACATCTTAGGCCTTATCTAATGTGCTTGATAGAATAAGATTATTCTACTGTAGATTATAGCTCCTTTTAAAGTTAACTATCAGGAAGACTAAAAGTAGTTTTAAAAAACAATTCTAGCACTTGGACAGATATTGTGCACCAACATTCATGGAAGCATTGCCACAACAGCCTGAAGGTGGAAACAATCCCAGTGCTCATCAGGAGAAGAACAGATAAACAAAATGTAGTCTATGTGTAGGATGGGATATCATTCAGCCTTACAGGGGAATAAAATTCAGACACACACCACATAGGAACTAACGCTGAATCTATGTTAAGTGTAAGAAATTAAGTCACAAAGACAACATCCTGTGGTTCCAAATGACGTTATCTAGGTTTTCAAATTCATAGAGACAGATATTAAAGTAAACTGTGAGGAGAGGGGAATAGGCAATTACCGTATAGTGGGTATGGAGTTTTAGTTTGGGAACACAAAATTGTGGTGGTCTGGGTGCACTGTCTGGTGTAATAAATGTGGCATTTTGGGAGGGCTTGAGACCGGGAGTTTGGCACCAACCTGGGGGCTACATAGGAGATTCTGCCTCAACAGAAAAATAAAAAGTTAGCTGAGTATAGTGGTATGTATCTAGTGGCCTAGATACTTGGGAGGCTGAGACAGGAGGATCACTTGTCCTTGGGAATTTGAGGTTACAGTGAACTACGATTAGGCCACCACCTTCCAACCTGAAGGACAGAGTGATACCTTGTCTCTAAAAGAAAATAAAAATAATAAAAATTTGTGGAGATGGAAGGTGGTAATGGTTGCTCAATGATGCAAATGTATCCAATGCTACTGAAATGTACTTATCAAAATTAAGTGGGAAATTTTGTTATATATATTTTACCAAGTTAATTAAGGAATATATTAGTTTAAAATATAAAAAAAAAATCAAGTTAACAAAGTCTTTAAACAAAATCAATATCTAACTTCTATTCCTATGGCTTTGATAAAAACCATATAAATGTGATTTTAAACATAAAATCTTTTTTTTTCTTTTTTTTAGAAATGGGATCTCACTATATTGCCCAGGCTGGTCTTGAATTCCTGGTTTTAAGCCATCCTACTGCAGCCTCTCAAAATGCTAGGGATTATTGGCATAAACACTGTACCTCACTGAAAATAACCTTCACTTGGCTGTAATAAAGCCTACATTAAAAAATTTAAGTAGAGAATTATGAAGACTTGGAAGACTGAAAATACTATATTTAGATTTAAAAAATGTGAAAAAATTTAAAACTAGAAAGAATATGAGAAATAGTACTTAGGATTTTCCTTGACTTTGTCTTTCTTTCCCATGCAACACCAATTCCAGCAGTGATTTCTTGACTCTTGGTTCGATCTTTATTGCTCAACTGCCTTTAGATGCCATAAAAATACATATGCATTTAAATAAAGCTTTTCTGTGGAATTGGATCAGCCCGGAGGCTCTGTAATATGTCATAATTATGACATGCATCTCACCCTCTGAGGCCTTCAGACTCCCTCCCACCTTGATATTCAGAAGCCACAATTATGAACTTTTCAAATCTATTCTCAAATATGTTTTCTCTTAACTTTCTTTTGAAACTTAATAACAGAACTGTGGTCCCTTCTTTCTTAACCAGACTTAGAAGTAGCAGATACCTTATATTAATAGTTTGGAAAGAAGAAAGCCTAGGCTAGTTAAATCAAAATATATCACGGAATTAAAAGCACATTTTAAGTGATTAGTTCTCTACAAATTCTATATAAAGGAAGAACAAGGTGGTATTGGGGATGAGCCTAGGCCAGCAAAACAAGGAAAAACTATCCTTATGCAGCAGTAACTAAACAGTTACCAGTTTATTGAAGAACAATCTAAAGGGCAGGAAAGGCAGAACTAGCAAAGGAAAAAGGCAAAGCTCAAAAATTACTGCCTGGAAACAGATCGTGGAGGGTCCGGTAACATCATAAGGAGTTGGAAATTATTGCGTTTGATGAAGGAAGGTTGGTTAGCAATTTTTGGAAAGATCACTCTCAATGAAATTTCAGGAGATTAGAGATAATAAACTGAGAAATAGCCTTTCTAAGCACTGAGATGACATTTATGGCTCGGTTAGATCACAGAAGACAGCACATCAGCTCCAACTTCACAGAGCATCGGGTGGTGTGTTTTATGAAGAAAGATTAAAGCAGGTTTACAGGGAAAGTGCTGGAATGAGAATCTGAATTAGAGTGATTTTAATAGGGGACTGAATGAGAGATGGGAGTATGGAAAGTTTATTCAAAGCGTTTGGCTGTGTTTTAGTCAGCTTAGTCTGCCACAGCAAAGTACCATAGACTGGTGATTTCTAAACAGCAGAAAAGTGTTTCTCAGCGTTCTGGAGGGTGGAAGTCTGAGGTCCTGTTGTCGGCATAGTCACGTTCTGATGAGGGCTCTAGTCCAGGTTACATGCTACCATCTTATTTTTCCACCCTCATATGGTAGATAGAGGATGGCGAGCAGTCCAAGGTCTCTTTTATAAAAGCACTGATCCCCTTCATCAGGGCTCCACTCTCATGTCCTCCTTCCCTCCCAAAGCCCATTCTCCTAACACCATCCCAACAGGGGCTAGGATTTCAACACGTGAATTTTGAGGGCATGCAAACATTGAGTTCATACTGCTGGGAAGGAAACGAAGTAAATCAGTACCCTGCCCTAGATTAATGGAGGAGTAACTTTTCTCTTATGTCAGAAAGAATGAAGGAAATGTGAATATGGATATAAATAGGTTGTAGGTTTGTTATTTGGGAGCTGGATTATTTTCCACATAATGGTTTCTGTATTTTCTCATCCATATACTATAAAGCAAGGTAGTCTTGAAAGGTGAAAGAGGTTGAAGGTTTGAAGATAATGAGGAAAGTTGGATAGAGGTTTTGTGGAGATGGAGAGAAGTAATTGGATAAGGAAATATATATATATAGGATTACCAGGCAATGTAAGTTTTATGGTTGTGATCTTGGTTGGGGATAATCTGTCTTACTTTATGGTCTTCATCTGTTGTTGTTTTATCTTTGCAACAAACCCCAAGGTTGGTGCTATTAGACAGTGATCAGAAAATTGTGGAACGTAGGGAGTAATTTTGCAAGGGTCACACAGCTAGGAAGTGGAATGGCCACTACTGAAAGGCTGGGAGTCATAACTAGTACGTGATAATATCTGTGGGAGAGAACAGGTGAATTGAGGAGATCCAGGGAAGACCTTCCACCCTGATTTCCTGCTATTCAGTGTTGTCTTCAAGTCTCCATGGAAAAGCACAGTGCATAGTCACATATGCTCATGCGTGACAGATAGCTAGATCATCACTCTTAGCTGTTGGTGCACACAATGAATGTCAAGACTTTCTGTGATGCATCATCCCGGGATTTGCATGGTTGGAAGTAGATGTTTGCATGTGCACACAAGCTGGCTTAAGGATAGAAATGAGACATCAATTGGGAGAAGATTGTGAATAAATGTGCCAAGTGAAACAGGTGCCCTGGGTTGGATCCTTTCCATATATCTCTCCTTTGAATATTAGGGGTATTGAGAGCTGCAGTGCCATTCCCAAGGAAATATTTCTACGAAATAAGAAATTCTTAATCAAATCCTAAGCATGTCAACTCCATAGTTATTTCTGGGGATCATAAAGACAAACTAAAAAAGTTGGGAGCTGGTGAGGTGGATAGCAGACAGGAATGAGGAAATCAAACTGATATTATCTTTTGGTAAATGAGTTGAAAAAAAAAATTACCAAGCCCTGACTCAATGCCTATCCTGGACCCATAGGTTATCCATATAGTTTGGGTCCTTGCTAAAACAGTAACACTAATAAGGCTGGTGTTTATACACAGAGACAGGATGAATTAAGTTTGATATTTTATTTCTGTAGTTGCTGTTTCTATTTTTGACCAGTCAAGCTACAGAATCTCCTGTTCAGAGAATGAAATAAAGTTCTTAGACTCCATGCAACAGATTTTCTGGAAGTTACTGTCAAAAATGAAAATTTCTGGAGAGTAGCTTTTAACTATTAAATCAAACCATAAAAACACATGATCTTGTATATAAATATACCATATTTATATTTATGAATCAAATATTATCTATATAACCATTATTTATTCATTACATAAACTAATTTTGAATTCATATATATGAATGCATATATTAATATTTGATTAGTGTATGGTTTGATCATTTTTCCATTAAATTTTTTTAATATTATTAATAATATTATTCGTATAAAATTACTTGAAATTTGCTAAGAGAGATTTCAAATACTATTGCTACAAAAGATACATGAAGTTGCATATGCTAAACAGCTTAACTTAGCCATTCCACAATAATACATATGTCAAAACATGTGGGACATCCTGAATATATATAATTTTTATTGGTAAGTCAAAAAAGAAAAGTATTAAAGTAATATACAAAATAAAAATAAAAGTAATGTATAAATATGCACATATGTATTAAAATATAATGTGTATATTTCAACCTTAGATTATGCAATGATCATGATGGATAAATTTGGGAGCTATGGCTTCACATGCCCCTGGTGGTTTCCAATAATTAAGATATCAACAGTGCAGAGTTTGTCAATATGTGGAGTGCTCAGTACCCACACTGTTTGCAGGGAAACTCGTCAGGTGTGTTGGGCTATGAGCATGTCCTTCTTGTCCAAGCATTCTTTATATTTGTTTAGGTTATGAGTGGTAAGTCAGGTTTAATTTTTAGAAAAAATATGAAAGGGACATGGCCTTTAAGAGCCTTTTAAGACAAAATGCCATAAATGGATATGATTTCTATGACCAATTCATGTTGGTGGAATAGCAGATACAATACTAATGCATAGGACATCTGCACAGATTCAGGAAAGACTCAAACACCTGGGACTATTGGAATAGTTCTTTCTTCTGAAAGTCTAACATGGAGGTTATCAACCCAACTTTGAGAATAAACCCAACACTGGAAATAAAGAACCACTAATTTCCAGGAAATAAGATGTGGTACTTGAAATTTAAGTTGCCTTTATAATTCTAATAGCCCGTTTTCCAATCCACGTCATTTCACTCTTGTCTGCAGAGATAAAGCTGTATTCTATGCCACCTATATAATCTATCTAAAGAAAGTTCTATATAAAACACAGCATCCCATTTGTCACCCTCACCAATTCTCAGCAAATTATAGGCCCCTTTACCTCCACGTCTAACTAACATGGGGCCCAGTATAGATCTCAAGGTCAGCCTCTGGGATTAGCAGTAAGTGGGGTCAGGGAAATGAACTCGGTAAGACTGTTAATGTTACCAGACCCAGAGGACTCAGCAAATGAAATGGATAAGAAAGAATTGGAAGTTACATCTGTAGCTATAGTTCAAGAATTAACAGAAAGTGTCATGGGAATTAAGAGTAGGATATGGAAAATGTAGGAGATATTTTAAAGTCACAGTTTACCCTTGACTATGTATATTTCTTAAGAGCATGAACTTTGGTTCTGCCACTATGAAATATACATATATGTACAATATCCACCTTGGTAAAATGAAAATAACAATACTTACAGACACAATAATAATAATTACAGAGTAGAGTTACTTAGATGATTAAAGGAAATATTGTATGATAGAAACAACTCAATGACTTGGAAGAATTATTCCTAAATGAATAGTAGCTATTATTATAATAGTACATTGTGATAGCATACCCATTATACTCTATACTTCTTGAAATAAGAGCCTGTTATTATTCATATTATTGTCTCACTTCTAATTGAGAGGTAATGTGTATGACCCACTCTTTGAATCTGAATGAGGATTTATGCTAGTTAAGGGTAAGCCAAAAAAGGCCATATAGCTTTTGCCTATTCTCTTGGGGTATTCATTTTTGACAGCCTCAACTACTGTGTCAGAAATCTGGCTACCCCAGACCACCAGGCTATGAGAAGGCCCAGGCCACAGGGAGAAGCCAGGTGTAGTGGTTCCTGGTAAGGTCAGGTGACAGCCAGCATCAGTCACCAAACATGAAAGTAACTCTGTCTCCAGAAGATTCCAGCCCCACGCTATCACATCACCTCTACCCCTGAGACTTCCCAGACGAAGGAAATCACAAGGCAAAGATAAGCCATATATGTATTGTTCCATCTTTGAATTTCTAACCCGCAGAAGAGAGGCATATAATAAAATGATTGTTTTAGATGCTAAACTTTGCAATCCTTTATTATATAAAAATAGTAAATGGAAAAGATCTGGATATGTCTTAAACATGTGACATTTGTTTTGGAGCTAAGGGGTAGGCAGACGTGGGAAGGGGCATGAGGACACTCTTAGGAAGTTGTCAGTGAGGGGTTAGACTTGCAGGGGTCCTTAAACTTTTTAAACAGGGGGCCAGTTCACTGTCCCTCAGACCATTGGAGGGCAAGAATGCGGACCCCTGGACAAGTCGGCTGCTAAGCAGGACAGATAGCGGCAGCAAAAACACCTGGCGGGCCAGATAAATGTCCTAGGCAGGCTGCATGTGGTCCATGGGCCATAGTTTGAGGACGCCTGGCTTAGAGGAAATGTGAACAAATTCATTGGAAGAAGAAAAGGAACCCAGACTATATGGTGGCAAAGGGTTGTTACAGCTGAATAATGACTAAGATACCATGGCTATTCTTTACATATTTTTTGATATATTTGATAAACACATAAATGTTTACTAAATAAAATCTAAAAAGTAAAATAAAGTCATAGCCTTTAGGGTATTTTATTACTAGAAGCCAAGGGGAAAGAGAGAAACTTCTGAGAACTTAAAATAAAAACAAATCATAAGAAATGAAGGTTTTTTTTACTTCTACTTTCTTATTCTCTTAGAAATTTTACCCAGTAAGGACACATTTTCTTCCTGAATTAGGGCTAGTACCTATCAACACACAGGAAAATGAGGATAGATTAAGATCCCCCACTTTGTGCAAATAGTATTAATATAGAAATACAAAACAGAAAATACAAACTTCAAAAAGCTGCATATGTGAGAATATTTTTCTTGCCAAAGAGCAATTTGATGAGGGGATCATTTTTTAAAAGTAAATCAGCCATTTAGCATTAATACTTTAGAACTAACTTTGCTCAGACAAAAAATAATGCTGAACATGTCCATATGACTCTATGTATTACAGAAGAAAGGCATTAGTAACTAATGTTTAGGTACTAAACATCAATCCCAGGGAGAGGATCTAATTAGCTCTAATTAGCCATGCCAGGGGACTACTTTCTAAGTAAGACTGCCTTATAATGAGGTGATTAACCTGTTTGGAAAGAGTTCGAGATAGACTTACTTTATATTTAATATCCTATGCGGAAGTGTTACAGCAAAGGTCCTCAAAATTTGGTATAACTGCCATCAAGAATCAATCGATCCTACTCTAGAAGAAGCAAAATTATTTTTATTATATTATTGATAGAGTAAATCCTAACACATCTGGATATTAGAGATTAGATATTTTAATGTCAAATTAAATTAATTAACTTCTATGGAGCTGACTTTATGCTACCAAAATAACATTTGAACTCTAATCGATTGCAAATACAACTCTATAGTTGTATTTATAGATATCAAAGGGAAAAAAAATCTGTGATTGCATCAGTCAAGGTAACAGGCCTTTTTCCCAAAATAGGCTGCCTATTGTCTAATTAATTGAAAGGATTTCCACCATCCTCAGAACACGAAGGGATCTTGTGACCATCGTCAGAGAGACTGATGGCAATCAAAGGAATGGGCCTCGACACAAAGGAAACTGGCACTTCAGTGCTCCTGCCACAAAACACTTGATAAATTAGCAACAGCAGTTTTTGAACAATTGCTCTAACTTCAGTCCAAGCTTATTGCTGGCTTCTTCCCTTTAAATTGATACTTTTATTATGGACTAATTGCAGTTTTACATAGACATAGGTAATACCTATGTTATAATATATGTCACGTTATAATACGTAACAATATACGACATGTGATATACATATATATGTTACATATGTATTTGCTGTCAGCTTGTTTAAAACAAAATATAATTTACTTTGTGTTTTAACTTGACATGTTCTCCCCAAATGTTTCCATGCAGACATAGTAGACATATTCTTCTAACTGTTCAGTACTTTTCCTATTAGAAAACTATACTTAGATTGAGTCCTATTTTGTGGACATCTCTGAATTAACTACTATTGTTTCACAAACCTTATTTTCTTATTTGTTGTCTTGGAAGTGAGTATTCGTGTGTGTGCACACGTGGGTGTATAAACTTTTTGCATAGACCACATGCAAATTCATGTAAAGTAATAATACAAAGCCTAGGAATAGAAAGGCAAAATCAAGAAGGAAATATTTAGAATGTTTGCATGGAAGAGACACTAATAAAAATCTAAGTATGTGGAGACAGAAACTAGAAATAAATACTTCCTCTGTACCCAATTAGAGAATACATAAGCGACCCCATCCTCAACATATGTCCCTTAGAGCCCAAGGGTCACCCTAACTTGGGGGTTTCCAGAAACTATTCTTTCCCCTGTACATTTATTACAGTGTAGCATTTCCATCTAGCTTAAATTCTTCTGTAGAGTCTAACACTATCTAAAGTATCTCTGTCATCCCAAATTCTATTTCTTTATTTGCCTTAGAGATTCTGAAGTGTGGGCTTCTAGCCGGATGTCATCCTATAAATGGATGGATAAATGTGTGCTGACTGATCGACCAAATCAGTAGCAGATAAACAATTTTGTATCCAAGCTTCAAGACTTTCATTCATCGTTTGTTCTTCCTTGCAGTGGCAAAGTAAGAAAAAATGATCAAGAAAATAAGAAATTTGGAATGAAAGAGAGGGTCGGAGAGGTAAGAAGGAAGAAAGAGAAGTTTCTGACTCTCTCCTTTATTGATCTTCCAATCCTGACTCATCCACTATCTTAGGGTGTGCATTTGAAGAGCCTGGATACAGGCGTAAGTGGTCTGGTATAAGGACGCCAGGAAATTATGCAGGAAACTTCTGGTAAATTGAAGCCCTTTGTATCAGTGTGCTCACAGCTCCGACTCGTTTAACCATTCACATTTCTCTACACTCATTTCAAACAAAATACTTAAATGTCTCAACTTACAAAGGAAAACATATAAATTGGCTAGTAAGTGCTTGTACTGGCACCACATATACCGAAATTGGTTAGAAAATGGTTAGTAAAATGTTTTTAAAAGCCTTATATTAGAAATATGTGTATAGCAAGAACATGCGTAATGTGCTTGAAAGTTTTACATAAATAAAATATGAAAAATGAAAATTATTACCCAATGCCTTACAGCCTGACTTCATGTAAGCAGTAGTTTAGTCATCTGCAAAACCTGGGTTAATAGTAATGTTTACACACGAATATTCTACGAATTTTACTTAAAGAATATAATATAGTAATCATTCTAAGTTAGAATGAAAAGAAGTGCTATTTTTTTTTAAGGAGATGACCAAAGTGGTGACTAATATTTAGAACATAAAGACTTATATAAAAGTACTTTCAGTTGTGGAATTCTCATGAGTATGTAGTTTTGTCCAAAAGATCCCTGTGCAAAGCTACTATTTCTAATAAATATAGATTGTATTTAAAATATGGAAAATGAAAAATAGTTAACTTTTAATATTAATAGTACTGTTTACCTACTTGGCTTATCAAAGGTGGTTCATTTATGTAAGGTGGAAGTGGGCTTTAAAACATAGTAATTTACATTTTAAATAGAAAAAGTCTCATTATAATTAAATTGTCTTGACCCAGACAAAGATGAGATCAAATGTTTCAACAAAGACAGTGTGTTACAGACTCCATTCTGAATTTAGTTTCATTATTTTTAATGGAATGTGAACACCAGTAATTTAAAAACACTGTTTTACATATTAAAAAATACCACATAATACTTAATAGATCAAATAAAAGTTTACTTATACAAGTTCAAAGTGAAAGAAAATATAAATTCCTAAAACTATTATTCCATAAAGATACGTATCAAAACCTTTAGAAAAAAATTCAAATAGTTCTTATATTTTATTTGCTATATATGCACATCTGACTGGAAAATATAGGTAAGATGTATATGTACACGACGATATCATGAAATTCATTGGAAGATAATTGTCAATTGGCTTTTATTAAACATATATTAAAAATTCCTGGGCAGCGCCTGTGGCTCAAAGAAGTAGGCGCCAGCCCCATACACCAGAGGTGGTGGGTTCAAACCCAGCCCAGGCCAAAAAATGCAAAAAAAAAAAAAAAATCCTACACAAGATGAAAAAATTACAGATATTAACACATTATTATGATACAAGAAAGAATATGAATGTTCCTCTGAAGCTTCAAAATTTATTTCATTGAATTCAGGGGAATAATTTTCAATGGTACTCTAAATAGTAAGTAAAAATAGTTGGCTATAATGTAATATTTTTCTGTCACTACTGAAACATCATTTTATTTTTACCTCCACATTTTATTCTAGAATTTTAATTGGAGCTTTTCCATTTAGATAACAAATGGCAATTTTCTATTTCATTTGTTTGTGTGTGGGTTTTTTGTTATCTCTTTAGGATCAAAGTAGACATTGAAAACAAATATATAGGCTCGATGTATCTATTCTGAACTTGGAAACTATAAGTTTCCAAATAAAATGACGTGTGGAATATATAAAAATTACAATTTCCAAGAATAGGTTGCACACAAACACAATTTAACATAAAAGGGTATGGAATTGTCACTTCAAAATCAATAAGAATAAGTTTATAAGCTATTTTGACTAATAAAATACTTGCTTCAATAAAATCTCTCTTTAGATTAATATTTATGCAAAATAGAATTCTCTTGTCTTTAGCATAATGCTTAATATTACAAGTTATGAAACATACACAATTATAAAATAACAGTATATATATAGAGAAGGAGACAGTGAGATAGAAGGTAAGAGAGCAAAAAATGATTTATACTGTGGTTCTCTACCATCACCAAGTAAATATAAACTGGTTGATAATTACATATTGCTGACCTATAAAATTGATAAGAAGCACAAAACTAATTATAAGTCAGTACATATTATTTATTAGCAAGACTTGGTAATCAAGGATTTATGTTGTAGTATTTTTATTTGTTCTGCATTTTGGTTATTATAGGTGAGGTATATAAAAAGAGGAAGAAAGCTAAGAGGTATTACTAACACCTGAAAAGACGGTTATGTAGTTTCAAGACTCTGCATAGGCAAGGCATATATCAGTTTTTATCCATTACTTTTTTAGGTTTATAAAAAGCATATAAACAATAAAAGAGGTAAGAAATATAGAAGACAAAAACACAACGAAATAATGTTCCCACACTATGTAGCTACTAAAGCCCCAGAGAAAAGTACAGAAAGAAGCCACAGCCCTCTGAACAGGAGGCTAAGGTAACTAACGATTTTGTTTCATACGGGACATTGGACACCAGACCCTTTTAAAGAAGCAGTGTAGATTTTAGAGTACCATTGTAATCCCTGGCCATCAGGGTTTGCTGGATGGTTTGCTTTTTTCAGTAAAATAGATTTAGGCATCAGACCTTGAAAATTTAAGTTGGTTTTAGAAAACATGATTATAATTTAGGAAATCTTTCTAAGGCCACCAATACTTTCAAGATAGCTAAGTCCATTTTGCATATTATTTGTTAATTCTTGCCAAGGTTGGATAGTTTTGCTCATGGAATTCAACACTAGTTTACACCTTTCCTAAGATTTTTATAGACTTCTGCAATCATATTGATGGCTTCATACTTTAAAGTATTGATTGTTGTTAATACCCAAATTTTAAAAGCAAGCACTCAAAATCTTCTATTTAAACCAGACCATTAGAAGTATAATGTATATGAATTTTAAGAATGTAAATATGATTTTAAATAGCAATAGTGAATTTATGTGACTATATTAAATTTCAGTACTTTGTAATACAATGTATACTTTGAAATCACAGCACCATGAATATTTTTAGTATTATTGTTGCCTTGGAATATAAGACGGAAAGTCTTTATTTAAATCTTCAGTTTTATGAAAGAATATATTAAAGTTTAGAAAGTGAAGTAATATGCTTCCTCGTAACAGTTAACTTACATTGGTCGAAATTTGGAAGGAATACGAGATAGACCTTTTGACTCTTAAGCACCGGAAAAATCATTACCTTTCTCGGTTCTTTCAATTTCTGTCATAAGAAGCATAGAGAGCAGAACTATATATTTTGGTAATTAATTTCCTTAAGATAATGTTAGAAACATCATGTTCTTTAAAATATAAATGAATTTCAAGGTGAGTATGCTAGAGGGTGATATTAATGGCAGATGATTTATTCTGACAAGAGATCTGATTTGAAACACCCTTATTAGGAGTACTCAAAAAAAAAAAAATCTGCAAATTCCTGAAAATATGAAAGCGTGCTATGGCTGAACCTGTCCCAGTGTGGAAACCTGAACACCTGCCTTTGTAAGTATGAAATTGCTTGTGAAAAATATGTCTTCCTTATAGCAATTTATCAGAACATTTTCATATCCATAATATGGTTTAGGGAGTTACCTAAAATACTTGAAACTCTAAGTGAAGATTTAATCCATAAAAGCATAGATTGAAAGGTAAATACTTAACTGACTTGGCAATAAATAGAATTTTAGGGTTGTCATCTTAATACAGTTGGCCAATAATAATACATTGAGCATGTATTATATACCTGGCACTATTTGAACTTACATTAGAACCCTTTGACCTTCTGTCATTTCGGAAAGCATTTTCTATGTCATTATCTCAAGTAAAATATTCCTGTAACTTATTTATAAGCAAGACTTCCCACCTCAAATTTACAAAGAAGTTTCAATAATGTGTGCTTTCACACTCATGAAAACATCGAGCTACACAAACACATTGAAATGACATCTGTCACTTAATGGCCAGGGAGGAATGTCATAAATTAGTAGTGCTATGATAATAAAAATTAAATAGATATGGGAATCGTAGAGGTCTTTATTATTATGAAGAATTAAAATTATTTTGTAGAAAGAAGTTCATTAGCTCTGGCACCTGAGAAGAGGTCATAATATTGGTCTTCCTATATATAGAATGTCAAATTTGAATATACTGACATACCTTTCAATTCTCTCCTCCCCTCCCTTCCTCTCTAGGTCTCTCTCACTCCTGAATAAGAGTGGGACAGTAATGCCTTATAGGTTGCTAACTTTTCTGTTTTCCCTATGCGTATCTTAAAGTCTTCATGGGTGTTGATGTTATTAAACTCCTGAAGGGGTACAATAAATGCTACATTTTCCAAACAGCTTTTTTTTTTTTTTTTTTGCTTAAAAGATTTTTAAATATATGAATAAAAAGTCATGGATGCTTCGTAGAATGACATTTGGGAAAGCACAGGCTATTTCATTTTATAATATGGTTTTGGGTACATTCATAACCATATTCATTCTCAGGATATTCAAAGATATTTAAATTATATCATTAAGTACTACAAAGTAAACAGTGAAATTAATTTCACTGGTATGTCAATTTACATTCATATATTTCATGAATTGAGACTAACTCTTGTAAAATGAAAATGTCTCATTATTATAGATAGAAGACTTACTCACAGGTGCAATTTATTAATTAGATTACATTTGATTTAATTTTATGATGTACCTGAAGTGAAATTCAAACAGTACAAAAAAAAATCACAAAGAAAAATTCAGTTGTCATGTGACCACTTTGTTCCCCTCTCCAGAAACAACTAGAGGTACATGACTTTGGGGAATCCTTCTGAAGATAATCAGAGGCACACATAAATATCCTTTTATACGTTTTTTCTATTTTCCTTAAAACAAAAATTATAGCTTTTTGAACTATGAGGAACAAGGTTGTGATTTATAATTTGTAGGGTAAGGAACAACCTGAGGCAATACCTAATGGATGTATTAAAAATAAGTTTTTATTTGTTTTACTAAATCATTTTAATAGGTAAATTTAGTGAAAAATCAAAGAAGACCTCACTAATCATGAAACTATTGACTATGACGATTCTTGCATAAAGTAGTACACTCTAGTCTATAATTTAGGAAAATTTAAAATTCTGAAAATACACTTATTATAAATTAATGCATTTATTTCTCATAAATTTCCATGGAAGAATATTATATCGACGCACTTCTATAGGACAAAATTGAAACAAATATAAAAATTTTCCCTTGCAGTTAGCTCATAAAGGGTCTGTATATTTATATAAAACATCAACTTGGTCAAATACAGAGACCACAGAGCCTTTGGCTTTGAATATCATAAATGATTTCACTTAAACATTCGGAATTGCTAATTATGATTGGGTAACTTCATGAAATGTGTAGAGTTCAAGGTGATTGAAAGGTGACTCACTTCTGCCCCATTTTTGTAGAGGAAAGCAGTGGAGGGAGCCCTGTTTCCTTTTAGAGACGGAGAAGATACAGAGCCAAAGCTTTTGCTCATTCCCAGAATAACCGCAATAAAGTCAGTATCTACAGTTTTAAGACATAGCCTATTGCTATGATGAGAAAAATAATTTTGTTTGTCAAGGCTTTTTTTTTTTTCCATGAGGAATATGTCTCTAAAAATAGTTCACATTGGCATGAACATGTACACTGGCTTACTTTGCATGTGTAATAGTTGAGGCCCAAATGGGGCAGAGGGGCCAAAGACTGGAGGATTCACACGCTCCTGACACAATATCCAGGTACTCAGTATTATCAAAGCAGAACTTCACATTTCCCTTGGGATTAACAATGTCACATACCAAGCCATGCAAACACCTCCAGCATGTCTCCATAGGTATTATTTTCAACTTATACTTAAAATACTTCTTTCATAGCGCACAGAATGAAATCAACATGATTACATTGCATTCCCCATGATTGTCACTTTCAAACCTAAGAAGAAACATTCAATTGACTTATCCTGTCATCTTAATATTTATATACACTGAGCCTTAGTCAGTCACTACATATAAAATGCTTCATACCATATAGCGATCTTCCTGTGACATAATGCATCTACCACAATGAATGCTTCATCATTTGTTACCTTACCTACTGTTGAATTTCTCTGGGTGTTTTTCTCTCATGATGTGAAATCTGTGTGCAATGGAGGCATCCTAAGGGAAGAAAATGGGAAACAAAAACAGGACAGGGTAAGGTCTTATTATCTTGTGGAAGTATAGATTCAAATAGAAACAATATTCTAAAATTAACTTTTCTTCACAATATTATTGTCAAGAAGATGTTCTGAAATTAGGCAAAAATGTATAATCTGCATAAATTCTGTGCAAGTGTAATTTATTCATTCATTTCACTACTGCTTGTTAGATTTGCATCTAAAAATTTATTTGTATTTAATTAATGTATTTCATATCATAACTGATTTTGGCCCCATGCTCTAAGTATATTTGTGCACATCAGGATAAATTTCCAATAGTAATTGAAAATATGGTTAAACAAGAGTTAGAAGGGTGACCCCAGGGAAGAAATGATCAGGTAAGATGCTCCTAGTTCTTTGAGATCAGTTATGGGTAAAAATACAAAGTGAGTGTCCCCTTCTAGCCAAGGGAAGGGCAATATTTGACTTCAGAGTTTGTTCAGCGTGTCTCAGATGTGGAATTCATAACTATTTATGCCTCTAGCAACTTTCTGAAATATTTTCCACTTACCTTGGTTAATGGGAGAAAAACAATAAAGGGGAAAATTTACTTTTAGACAATTGCCTCTGACACCCCAAATGTATCAGATTTGAACTCTAACGAACATCTCTTACTTTAAGAAAATGCATTCCGAGTTCTTCTGTGAAGACGGAAATCACACTGACTGTGTGAGATTGGTGGGAAATTGTGATCCAACCTTTTCAAACACATGCTGCTCTAACTGACTCCGGTTAACCTTATTATTGCAAATGAGAAGATATTTTCCATTCTTCATCCACACATGATTCATCACTCAAATGAGAAACTAATATATTTATCAGTCATCTCAATAGAAAAGGGCTACTGTTGTGATGAACTGTTAATTTTGTTTCAGAGTAGAGAGAGGAGAAAAAGAAAATCAAACACAAAGGAAATAAAGAAGCTGTGTATTTGAGAGAATCTTAAAAACACTAATCAAGGATTAAAAGTCTAATGAATGAAATGAAAAAGCTAATGTGCTTACTCACACATAACAAAGCGTGAGGCACAAGAGAGGGACCAGCGCCCACTGCAGATGGTAGAGGGTTGCTTTTTTCTGTAAGACAGAGTTACTGTATGTTTCTATCCAAATATACGATAGCCTAAAAATTTTCAGGTAATTGAATTAATCCGCAAATGAGGACAAAAAGAGATAAATAGATGTATATAGATGTAACTTTTATAATGAAAGTCACCAAAAAAATTACTCTATGGTTTGATAATGTAAGACATAATTTTATAATATATAGATAGTCAACTTCCTGGTTTGCTGGGAAGTATGAATTTCAAGAAGTTCACATTCACAGCCCAATAACTTTAAAAACTAGCCAGAGAATTTCTTTTTTAAATCCTAAATAAGTCAGAAACATTTTAAGATATAACATTGTCTTATAGTGTTATGGAATTACATAAAAAATCTAGACTGGGCCATGTATGGTATATATGTAGCATAATCATTAAGTTTTAAAAAAAGCATTCACCTCAATTTTACCCCAAATATGGTACAAAATCAATTTTGAATACCTTCTAATTACATGCATACATCCAGCAGACCAGTTGAATAAAAGCAAAGAAATATGAATCAGGTAATAAGAATGAAGGATCAATATTGATTACCCTAAGAGAAAATATCATGGAATTTATTTCTGCTTGAACGTTTATTTCTGATAATTTGGGGGAAATTTTTTAAATAGATTATATAGTATAATTTTCTTTACATGTGTATCTTTTTACAATAATATATATCTTCCTTTCCAAAAGAACATAAATAGGACAGAAAAAGTGAGAGAAGAGAGGAGAAGAAAGGAAAGAAAAGAAAGAGATATCAAAAAACCAGTTAAGTACACTGAACCATAACTGTAAACTGCTAGAAATATAGAATAGCAAGTAGCCAACAATAAACTTAATATTAGTTCTATCTCCAAGAGACTCAGGCAATGGATCATTTAGGAAAGGGGTGGAGAGGGAATAAAAAGCTCGCCTGAAACACTGGCAGGCCTTTTACTCATGCTGAATGGGCTCCACCACCAAAAAAGAACCGAATTGCCCACTACAGGATTGATAAGGAACAATGACAGCAGCAGGTGTTCATTTGGATAAGAATTCAGCCCAAATTCACGTGGGGCCCTGTCTCTTTGGCATTGCCCAAAGGGCTTGAAAGAATGCTGGCAAAAATGGCAAACTTATCCAGCCACCATCTTTTAGGGATACTTAGACCCTCTAAGAGAGATTAAGCAAGGAAAAGCTAAAATGGCATTTTTTAATACATTTTACCTCTTTACTTTATGCACTGTAGTTTTTAGGGAACAGAAATTCAATAGGCACCTCTTCAATTTCTTAGAATGGGGGAGTTATGAATCTAGACAGAATTTCCACTTCCAAGCCTGAGAGATTTATTATCTTTAAAAAAGGATACTGGTACTCCTTGAAAGTATGATGATGGCGTTAATGAGACTGTATAGGAATTGGAACACTCCGTGTACAGCTGGGATGTTCCCATATTTTATATACACATCAGAATTTCCTTGAAGAAAAAGAGATGCTAAAATATGGCTACATTGCATAAATTTGAAATACATATTTATTGACTCAAACAGATCTTATTCTTTCCTGAACTTATAATTTTTTGTAAACTAATTAAAAATCATATTTAAGAGGTAAAAATAAAATATACCAATTTTATTCGAGCAAAACAAGTTTAAACTTCACTGTAAAAAAGGAAACAATCATTTTGTTTGCTATATATTTATCCATATTCAAATACATCTATACCAGGGAATCAGCGTCTAAGCCATATCTTTCTCAAATACTCTTTCACTGATATTTTTCTGAAGAGTTTTATTTTCTCTTTCCACAGAGGTTTACTTTTTACTTTTTAAAATAAAATCTCTTAATAAAATAAAATAAAATTTCCCTAAATCTCTGAAGTTGCATTTTAGGATATTACTTCTAAAAGCTTAATTATTTTCTGTTAATTACATATAACATTTAAAATTAAGAAAGCAGGCTCGGCGCCTGTGGCTCAATCGGCTAAGGCGCCAGCCACGTACACCCAAGGTGGCGGGTTCGAATCCCCAGCCCGGGCCCGCCAAACAACAATGATGGCTGCAACCAAAAAATGGCTGGGCGTTGTGGCGGGCGCCTG